>CAHIKZ030000002.1:2937500-2980000 GCA_903632075.3 Acanthosepion pharaonis
TTCGTTTTTATCGAAGTCTTGCATCATTAGCCATTATAGTCACTGTTTACAAACTCACACTTCCTCCCCAGAGACCTCAACCGACATAAATTTTTCAGGAGCATATATATTGCCATCCACATGCAAACTGTTTCGCTGTATTACGGCTCATCAGCATGGCTAGACGTCCGGTTGCCTCTAACAGACCATTAACACCTAATAAATCAGGTAGTGTGGTATATTACTGGAGTTCAACGTGTTTAAATGCAAGCAAAATTTTGTAAACTTAATAATAATAATTAATAGACGAATAAAAGTTTTAAGGACTTATCTTCCCTACTTCAGGTTTCATAGATATACTGCTCGTCTATCTATAGAATTAATTTTTCTGGTCCTGTCGAAGACTGTATTTACGAAACATAAAGTCGAAAAAATAAGTCTTTCAAATTTTTCTCTTCCTTTAACTTTTTCTCTCTCCCTATCTATCTATCTATCTATCTATCTATCTATCTATCTATCTATCTATCACATTCTCTTCATGATCTATCTATCTATCTATCTATCTATCTATCTATCTATCTATCTAATCATATATGTGCATATGTAGAGATAGCGCAAGAAGGGAAGAGGCTGATTATGAGTAATCTGCCTTATTCTCAGCATCTACTCTAGTGATCCTCTGACCGAGAAAAGTCTAGACAGAGCGATAAATCCGTAAGCGCGGCTCACTGTACCGTTTGAACAGTTACGTGGCCTTGAATATATTTTTTTACGTAAGCATTTAGGGTCGGGAAGAAAGGCATTTAGAAATGTCAAGTCATTTGAACCACACCCTCTTTACTTGTGTATCCTTTCATTTTTACCCAGTCAGAACTTTACTTCAGTTTCAGTGAAATACATCAAAACTATATATATATCGATAGGTGCCATAACAAGTAAGAATTGATACTTTGCGTTGTTCTCCTTCACGTAAGCGACGTTAAAGAAACCATTATTCCCTGAACGGTGTAACATCAATAAGACCAAATTATCTACGTTTATTACATTATTACAACAAATAATGGTAGACTATGCAACAATGAAATGCTGAAAACATGGGATTGTTCTTGATGGTTAATTTTGTTAAGCGGCATATCAATCCCTATGGATTATTTAATGCCGACAGCTATTTTGAGCACAATTTTATGGCTTCAACTACAAAGAAAATGTTGGTCATTTTGCTATAAATGACCGTTCATTTTTTTTTTTTTTTTTTTGAATAAACACAAACGTGCTTTTAGGGATTGGCTAGCCGCCCTAGTAGACGAGTATATATATATATATATATATATATATATATATATATATATATATATATATATATAATTATTTATTTAAAAATATGATTCCAAATCGCGACATAAGAAGTCCCATGTTTCAAAAACAAGAGCCGAAAACTTCAATATAATTATTTAAATTAAATTGAGTTAAAAATAAGCTCTGTTCCATCTTCAAGCGAATTTTTTTTTTTTTTTGGAATAACGTGTTTCTGAAATTTACGTGTTTTAAAAATTGAAATCAAAATTTCCATGGTAACAGCTAGGGCGAATTGTTTAAGTTGGGTAGGCGGGTGTTGGGTGTTAATAATAAGTATCAGTATAGAGTTACTTTCGTAGATGTCAAATCAGGGAAAGGTGGGGGTGTCTAAATTTGAAACGGAAGATGTATTAACCCTCGTCTAGTATGCATGTCTATGGAGATTTTTTATTTTTTTAATTTATTTTTTTATGAAAGGTATTTGTGCATATAAAAAAACTGTCGTAACGTTTGTTTTTTGACGACTTCATAAAGGGTTATCTTTTTTTAGGGTATTTAAACTATTTATTTCGGCTATGGATTATGAAGGGTGTTATATTGTATGCATGTTTTTAGTTAATTATTCAAACCATGAATCTGATGAGTGGGCTATGGATTAAACAAGTTATTATATTGTATGCTAGTTTTTAGCTAATAGTTCAAACCAAAAATCTGATGATGCCTACAAAAAACCGTTAACTCGTGTCTATTGTTTAATAGATTATTATTATTATTTAGAAGCTTAATTATGTGCAATTTCTCATGGAGGCACAAAGGGCATGGGTCATCCCAAGTTTTACATGTTCTAGCCTTGTTAATAATTTTCCATTTAACTTTAGGTGTCCTATTTGTTTCCTTCAAGTGCCAAAAATATTTAGATAGGGAAGTCTGATTTCTTTTGTTTATATTATTGAAAGAACACTTATGCTGCCTCCATCTATCTTTAAAATCATTCTTCGTGGACATAATGTATATCTTATTAGTGCTAGGGCTCTCAGTGGATGATATAGTACATTGGTATACCACAGATTTAATGCAGCATTTATTTTCCAATGGGCAGTCTTCTAAGTTTCTACAGTTACATAATTTTTCCCTTTTATTGTCTGATTTAAGTGCAGGGTTTTTATTAATACTGTTTAGGCATGGGGGTTTGTTCAAGATCTTATTGTGTTTTTTTATTATACGTTCAAGATTTTCAGAGCAGCTGTAACTCAATTTTAGGGTGTTCTTATTGAATATATTACTAAGCTTACTATTGGTGGGGAAGTGTTTATCAATTAGGTTTAAGAATTTTTGTCCTAGTTTAATATTAACCATTTGGTTGAACGGAGGGGTGTACCAAATGATTTTCCTTTTCCTGTTTTTTTTTCCTATGGCCAGTGCAATTGTCTCTGTAGTTAATGTTAGCATTTTTATAACCACTGTTTTTTAGGGCATCAATAGTAAGCTTAGTATCGAGCACTATTTTTTAAAAATAATAACTAAAATACTAAGGAACTTTGGATTATTTACCTAACCAGTTCCTTCCTATTTTCTATAAAAGTTTAATAATGTGCAACTTCTAAATAATAATAATCTATTAAATAATAGACACGAGATAACGGTTTTTTGTAGGCATCATCAGATTTTTGGTTTGAAATAAAAAAATTTATATAACTTGTTTAACAAATAACCCAATCATCAGATTCATAGTAGAAATTTTTAACTACAAACTTGCATACAACATAACACCCTTCATAACCCATAGCCCAAATTAGTAGTTTAAATACCTTACATAAAAGATAACCCTTTATGAAGTCGTCAAAAAACAAACGTTACGAAAGTTTTTCTTTTTATATGCACAATTCCCTTTCATAATAAAATAAAATAAAATAAATAAATAAATCTCCATAGACAAGCCAACTTGACGAAAGCTTAATACATCTTCGTTTCATTTTTGACACCCTCACCTTCCCCCGACTTGACACCTTGAAAGTATCTCTATACCACTACTCATCATTAACACCCTACACTCGCCTACCCATTTTAGACAATTCGCCCTAGCTGTTACCATGGTGATTTTGATTTCAATTTTAAAACAAGTAAATTTCAGATATACGTTATTCCAACAAAAATTTCGCTTGAAGATGGAACGGAGCCCTTTTTAATTTCAACTCAATTTAATTTAAAGGATTATATTGAAGTTTTCGGCTCTTGTTTTGAAACATGAGACCTCTTATGTAGCGATTTGGAATCATATTTTAAATAAATTTAAATATATATATATATATATATATATATATATATATATATATATATATATATATATATATTATTGTATCGTTGGGCTAGTTATATGTAACTACCTGAAGTAAAATTATAGTGAACGTTTGTGGTCTTACTTGGTACGCCCTTATTAGACTGCGTTTCATAATGAGTATATATATATATATATATATATATATATATATATATATTCGCAACAAAAATGTAATTCTACAGAATGATGTTGAGGATAACATAGACCGAACATGTGAGCAACGGTGAAGTTTTAAAGAAAATGGAAACAAAAAGGAAACTTATATACCAAATCAGGATGAAACAGATGGAATTTTTCGACCACGAGAGTGAGGGCGGAGGGCTTGTAAAATCTGATACTCTTTGAGTATCCTTTATCGGAAAACCTCCAAAACCCGAAAGTTTTTCAGGTCACTTGTCACAAATGAAAAATTTCAGAAAGCACAGGGAAGCTTTTTGATGTGCAGCTGTTGTAAGTGACCTCACCTGCTCTGGATTCAATAATGATTTGGTTTGGTTTATTTTGGAGTCTGTCTATATTTCTGAGATGAGGTATTATGTACATTATTTACATTATTCGGACTATTGTCCTCATCTTTGTCGCCATATTTATCACAACGTTTCCGCCGTTGGAAATTTGAACTGAACCCTTTATTTCGCTCACCGGGGTAGACTGTTCTAGTACCACGTGCCATGTTTAATGGATGTCAGTTATCAGTTATCTCCTGCTAATTTCCCTCTGAAAGTTCTCCACCCAGTTAAGGCAGTGGAGAACTTTCAGAGGGAAATTAACAGGAGATAACTGATAACTGACATCCATTAAACATGGCACGTGGAACTAGAACAGTCTACCCCAGTGAGCGAAGTTGCTTTATTTTATTTTACGGAATATCAACACCTCAATGGGTTATTTAATGCCGACAAGACATTTAGGATAGGTTCGTCTGAATAAAATATATATTCTCTGTAAGAAATCATTTTCTAAATCAGATGACATATGTTTTTGTAAAGACGGTATTTATTGAGAGCCCAATCTATTGCTGCTAATATTTTGTTTTCCAAAAATGTATTGCTGGTATTTTTACTATAAAAACACATTTTTTACACATTCATAGTGTTTTGTTCCCAGTTTGTGGTTTAACTATTTGCCTATAGCTGGGACCCTAAAAGGTGCTACCACCTCGGATGAGGGTGGGTCTGAGAGCAACATCAATTAAGAGGTGGTTCTATGCTCCTCAAAACCTCATGATCAGAGGCCTTGCTGCCAGATGTAGTTTATCGTCATACCCAGGACTTATTTAATAATAATAATAATAATAATAATAATAAGAAGAAGAAGAAGAAGAAGAAAAGGAAAAAGAACAAAACAATGCCACCCTATGAGGGACATATTATATTACTTTAAAAGAATTCAGCAACTTAAATATCACATTAAATAAAGAGAGTTGAGGATGTAAAGAAATCCTGTTGTAGTGCTTTATCTGCTGCTGTTACTGTGCGTTTTGTTGAATTTACTTTGATTAAAAATACAGCTGCCATTACCAGACAAAATATCAAAACGACTGCTTTTAAAGTAAACCAAAAAGCAACACAAAAACAAAAAGGTTGGAGAAAACCAGAAAATGTTTGTCTCTTCATGTATCGTGCCATTCGCTTCAGTCTTTCGTAAAATTAACTTAGGAGAAATTCTTTTATGTACCAGTTACCTTTTAAGGACGTGGGCGATCATTGTTTTCCACAACTTCCTCTTTTTTTTTTGTCGCTTTAAGTAACTTTTAACATTTACCATCCTTGTTCAGTCATTCAATCACCACTTCTTTTATGTGCCGTCTCCCTTCAAAAGAGAGACGAGCGATCATGGCTCTCCTCAAATGTTTTTATTTAACATCTAAGACTTACAACCATATCACATTCAAACAACGGTTTCCGTACGCTCATCAGAGTTAAGCAACGATGAGCCTGGTCAGTACCTAAATGAGTGAGAGTTCCAATTCCAGTCCAATTCATTTACACTCAAATGCCTTTGGAATAGGCATGAATTCACCTCTTCTCCTCCAGCTATGGGTTAATTAGCCATATCACGTTCAAACAACGGTTCCCGTACAATCACCGGAGTTAAGCAACGACGAGTCTGGGCAATGCATGGGTGACAGCTTAGGAATAGAAGGTGCTGTAAGCTTGGATGTGCAGGTGTTATAGCTTATGACCATTCCACGTTAAAAACACCTATTCCCGCACGATTATTTAAGTTAAGCAACATCGAACCTGGTTAGTGCCTAGATGGGTAACAGATTGCGATTATCAGGTGCCGTAGTTTTGTATGTGCAGGTGTTATAGCTTATGGCCATTTCACGTTGAAACATTTATTCCCGCACGATTATTTAAGTTAAGCAACATCGAGCCTGGTCAGTGCCTAGATGAGTAACAGTTTGGGAATATCAGGTGCCGTAGTTTTGGATGTGCAGGTGTTATAGCTTATGGTCATTTTACGTTGAAACATCTATTCCCGCACGATTATTTAAGTTAAGCAACATCAAGCCTGGTCAGTGCCTAGATGGGTAACAGATTGCGAATACCAGGTGCTGTAGGCTTGGATGTGAGGCTGGTATAGTTTACGTCTATTCCACGTTGAAAAATCGGTTCACTTAGAATCACTGAAATTAAGCAACGTCGAGTCTGGTCAGTATCTAGATGGGTGAGAATTCCAATTCCAGTCAAGTTCGTTATATTCACTTACGTTCAAATGCCTTTGGGAAAGACATGAATTCACCTCTCCTCCCCCCAACTATGGGTTAATTAGTAGGACTTGTATCAATAAATCATTATTATCATTAAAAACATTCTCACAATCTAAAACTATTTTGTGGCTTTAAATAACCTGAAAATCTAACATTTGACACTCGACCATCTCTCTTTGTCCTATTCTATCATTCATTCACGTATTCTGCTTTTATGTGCCCAGTCCCTTCAGGACGTGGACGATTATAGCTCTCTACAACTTCCTGTCTTTTGTTACTTTGAGTAACTTTTGACTCTTTACCACCCACTCCTTAGGTTTGTTATGTGTTAGAGTTGCCAGTCCCTCATCTAACATATTTGGAATTCAAAATTACCTTACTTCTAGATTTTTTTATCAACTGAGGCGAGATTGATTGATTATTTTTACGGCTTATCAACCATTTACAGGTTATTTAAAGCCATAAATATTTTTTTATATTGGACGAATTTTTTGTATATAAAATAACCCGATTGGAATTGGAACGCGGGTCTCCGATTTCAAGTTTCAGGCCGCTATCCATTGCACCACTCGCATATTCACCACGCTTACAGCACCAGGTATTCCGAAGCAGTCACCCGTCTAGATACTGAACAGGCTCACGTTGCTTAACTTCGTTGATCGTACGAGAACCGGTGTTTTAACGTGATATGAACTAAGGCTAGAGAGACTTCTCGGTCTTCCTATTTAACTGATATCTATGGGAAGGGGAAGCGATGGATTCATGCCTTTCCAAGAGTATTTGTGTGAAGGTGAACGAAAACCGCCTCAGCCGAAATTTGAACTCGGCATGTTTAGCCCACTTTCCACGTTGATCGCTACTACGATAGGCCCACATCTAGAAAATAAAATATGCGCAAAGCTAAAATAACGAATAAATCTTTTAATGTTTACAACCTCTTGTAGAGTTTTTTTTTAATATATATATATAACTGGCATGTCGAGGATCATGGCTCCTTACAGATTCCTTTTCGTTTATTATCTGTGAATTGCAATGTCTTCTTGGCTTCCCACCGCTTTCCCAACGGTTTTGTATTCAAAATAATTCTTCTTCCAGACTAGTTGCCACCCAAAACTAGCGAGCCCTGTCTGATTTGCTATGTATCTCGGGTAGAAGAGCTGACGTTTTGCCTTTCCTAAGGGCATTAATGCGGAAGCGAACAGATTCGCCTGCAATCAGAACTCGCATCGTAGATTCCACTTCCTCTGCCGATAACCCTTACGCTAGCCGCACATCTTTCTTTAGCGATTACCATGTTTAAAACTCTACCGAACACAGTAATCTTTCTAAGTTGGTGTTTTTTTTTCCTGGCTTACCAAAACAATTCCATAGACGAATGTTGCTAGGAATGTTTTTTTTTCATGCAATAAATAGAATACTTTCCATCTGTTATAAATAGCAATTTGTTGTCGCTGACTATTTTGCCTCTAAATAAAAAAAAGGATTTCTTTTAGCCATGCCTTTTTCCCGTAGTTATCAGTCAGAGATTTTTTCTCCCTAAATGTTCACTTAGTACAAGGCCAAAGAGCCACTCAAGGTAGAGGGTTACTAAATGAAGTTGTTGCATGGACGTAAGAGGAAAAATTAAATGTAGATTATGATGCACGAACAGGATAGATAACAGTCAATTTAGAATTAAAGATTTTTGTGATCAGGAAGCATCCTCCCGGGAGTCTGGTTCATAAAGTAGCGTAGTTTTCACAATGTACAAGGCCCAAGAGTTAATCAAGGTAGAGTTTTCCTTAATGGGGGTCTTACATGTACGCAAGAGAAAGATTAATTAGTTTTCTACGGTTTATCAACCCTTTGCAGGTTATTTAAAGCCAGAAAATGTGTTTAGGTCGTAAGAATTTTTTGTTGAGATAATAATGGTTTAGTGAGACAAGTTTACACTAATTGACCCATAGCTGGTGGGGGAGAATAAGTTGGTTCATAATTTTCCGAAGGATATTAGCGCGTAAGTGAAATTAGCGAACCCAACGGGAATTGGAACTCGGCTCTCCGATTAACATTCCAGCCATTATCCATCACATCACCCGCACATCCACGCTTACAGCACGTCTTATTCGCAAGCGGTTACCCATCTAAATACTGACCAGGTTCGACGTTGCTTAACTTCGGTGGTCGTTCAGGATGTTGTTGTAAGCTCGTTAAAGGAATGGTTTGAAGTGCAGATTATGAGTATATGTAGGAAAGATAGCAGTTGAAGAGACTGAAATCGTAGCGATCGGGGAAGCATCCTCTCGGGAGTCTGTTTTACAAAATAGCGGTTCTTGGGAAGTAGCTCTCGGAATGGATCTTCGTCCTTACCAGTGAAAGGTTTTCCATGGAAACAGCGATAGAGTTGCGATAAACTTGCAACTTTTTATCAGTGGGAAAGAGGGCGTAGGATAGAACCGCTTAAATACTTCCGAACTCTGTCAAGGTCTGAAAGAGACGATTGGAAATCATCAACCCAGATTAAAAAGAAAAAAAAAACACAGAAATTTTAAAATTCATGCCATTTTAAACACCATTAGTCAGGTAAGTAATGTTCAACATTTTTTAAAATCATTTCATTCCAAGCAAGGCAACAAAGCCACTAAGACGCAAGGAATTATTGATTTAATTTTTTAAAAGATCAAAGTGGACTGGAAAGCAAGAAACCGAAAGAGAGTTCCACATGCGAGAAGGGCGGGTGAACTCTAAGCGTAGAGCTTATGGTTACATTTATCCATTTCAAAATGATGAGACCTTGCCGTCAATCTAGTACTGCGCTTAAATTCATAACATCTAGGTAACAAAGGGGAAACCTCATCAGAACAAATAACCATGAAAATATCAATATTTATATCAGGGAAGCTACGTTAAGGCGGTGGGAAAGTGACTGAAACGGAGATGCCAGATCAGGACCAATAACATAGCATAGTCTTCTTTAGTTTTCACCAAAAATGTATCCATATGTAGTAGCAGCTCCAGACCAGATGTGACAGTAATATGCCATCCATGGCTGAATGGTAGACTTATAAATAGCAAGGAAAATTGTCTAGCACGGCACAATGAACCAACTTTCTTAGCAGCAGGCTTAGAAATTGATTCAATATAATCTTTGCATTACATGTCAGCGTAAGACGTTAGCCCAAGGTTAGCATCAGCCATATTCACACTCATTTTTTTTTTCTAATTTGACCATCAACAATAGCTGTCCAGACTTTCCTATATTTCTTATTAGTATCGCAAACTGACCATTGGTCACTCTTTTTCTTTTTTACTCATTTCAGCCCACACAATACAATAAAGTCTCTGGGAGGCAACAGGGAAATGAGTGGGAAAAATATGAGAAAAAGAAAATCATTATTAAGAAGAGATAACAATAAAACTAAGTGGAATTAAGAAGATAAAAGATAAAGATTAACATTGCATGTAAAGATGTATTTGATGATCAAAGTTGACTAGAAGCCGGAAGAGAGTTCCACAAGCGAGAAGGGCGGAACTTTAAACGTAGAGCTTAGGATTACATTTATCCATTTCAGCTTAAATGATGAGACCTTGTAGCCAATCTAGCAGTGCGCTTAAATTCGTAAAGTCTAGGTACCAAAGAGGAAAATGATATTTATCCTGTAAAATACAGAAATATGGCACAAGGCCAAGAGGAGGATAGAGAAGGCTGATGTTCTTATGTCTTTTCTGTTCTTTCTCTTGTTTCGATCTCGCAGAATTATGGTTAGAAAAAAAAAGGCAAGGTGAACGGTCGGGAATCAGCCCCAGTTGGAAATACGCTGTCATTTGGGAGAAAGGAGGGCTTGGAGAATCTGATACTCACAGGTCGAATAGAGGGAAAGAGAAACAAGGGAAAGCAATGCATGACAAACCTGACGGGCTTAATCAAGTGGATGACAGATCGTGGTCTGGGGAAAGTGGCAGAGGGACGAGACTTATTGAGAGCTACAAGGGATAGGGAGAAGTGGAGAGCCATGATCACTTACGTCCTGAAAGGACACGGCACATAAAAAGAAAAAGAAGTACTGACCCAAACATAACACAGTTTTCTTTACATTAAAACAAAACCTTTTTCCTACATTCACCAGAATACCTCAAAGTCTCCATGAATAAAGTACTAGTCTCCATATGTACATTTTTGTTTACGGGCTGGGAAGTGAATAAAAACAACAATTTAAACAATTTAATCGGGGGAATACAAAGATTAACAGGATAAGATTGGGCAGTATATTCATTAAAATATATCTGAGCATTTCAGCGCGCCAAATGTCGCAAGGTCACCTTAAACCAGTCAAAATTTCTTTGGGACATTACCGTACATAATAACAGACATATAAAAGCTAAAAAAAAGAGGAAAATAATATTTATTCGTAAAATACTAAAATGTGGCGCAAGGCCAAAAGGGGGGATGGGAAAAGTTGGGCTTATTTTGTCTTATAATTAAACTTAGCTACATACCACAGTATTCCTTACACCAAAACAACACAATACTTACCATTCTTACCATAATACCTCAAAGTCTCTATGAAGTCCTAACTAGTCCCCGTATGTACATATTTGTTCGTGGAAGGAGGGCAATAAAAAACTACAAATCTCTAAAAGAGGAAAGTCTATCTGGACATTTAACATGAAAGTATTTATAGAAAAGGCAAAGCTACGTTAAATCGATGGGAAAATGACTGAATCTGAGATGTCAGGTCAGGACCAATAACATTGCAGATTCTTCTTTGTATGTCATCTAGAATCTCTAAATATATAACAGAAGCATGAAACCATATGTGGCAGTGATATTCAATACATGGATGAATGGTAGACTTATAAATATGTAAAATAGATTCTGGCGAAAAAAATTGCCTAGCACGACACAGTGAACCAATTTTCCTGGCAGCAGACCTAGCAATTGAAAACATGACTAGTTTTGCAGTGGCATTTTAAGATAGATATCCGTAAGAATCCCGTTTATATAAATCAATTACTATTTTAAGGGGAAAATGACCGTTTTATAATTAATATATTTAAGTTAATTAGGGTGTAAATTATACCTGTTTAATTTTTTTTTTTAATGAATAAACTTGGAATACGAACAATTTGTTGAAAGATATGGAAAAAATGTCGGAAATTTAAATCCCGTCCTTAAAATATGGCAGTGTTAGAGCACAAAATTGACTGACGCAGCCGGCACAAAAACTTAGAATAAGGAGAAAATTTTATTACAAAAAAATAACAAAATTTATTAAACTCTAAAAATAAACGCACGATTTTTTTGGTATTGTCTGCCAAGACACTGGAATGAAAATATTCCCCAAACATTAAACAAATTGAAATAATATTTTTTTGAGGACGGGATTTTACCACCCAACCATTTCCTATAATGTTTGTAAAATTTCCAGTCTTCGTTTTATGTAAATATTTTGATAAAAAAACCTACTAAATTGTATTCATTTTTTTTTTACTTTTGCAATTTTTTGTATATCTAGATTTTGTTTTTATTAAAAGCTACAAAATTGTTGTAAACATTTCTTGACACACATTTGTCGGTATTACGACTTTTGGATGTGGCGCTTGATACAGCCGAACTGCTAAAAATAAAAGTGCTGCCTTTGATTTACATAGATAACATATTTTAACTTGAAAGAAAGGCGTCTTCTTCTTTCTGAATTTATAAACTATTGGTGTTGTTTAAAAATAGACTCAATAAACTTTTCGATTGCTTTGTATTTCTATATTCGTTTTGAATAGTTCAGAAAACCAACTAAATTCCTTACCCCTTGAGAAGAATATAAAACTAAACATATCTGATTACCATAGCCAAGAAAAATAGATGTTAAGGACAGTGTGCTGAAAAGTTCTGTGTCTAACAAACTACCTAAAATATGTCAAATTATTATATATAGGAACTATCACAGATTCGCTATAAAATGAGCAGACATGATAAAAAAAATGCCCCAAACTTAATAAAAACAAAATTCTATCGTCAAAATCTTTACGTTATTCTTAGGGGGAAAGACCAGAGGATTTTTTGATTTTTAAATCATATTTTTTAATCATTTTTAGAACGTTATAAATTTTGGTTAATTTTTTTTCTTGCGTTAACAAAAGATTAGGAAATTTTAGCGTCTTTTAATAATAATGATTGACAAGGTTTCATCTAATAAAAATGTAGATGAAAATAAATACTATTAATTAATAATAATGGCTGACAAAATTTTGAACTGATCCAGTCTTTCTTATCAAATCAAGAAATGAAAGTTGTCTTGAAGACCAATATAGCTTATTCGACTTTGATCTCCAAAGATTTAAATGAAATTCTTAATTGTTATCTTCCGTCTTCTTAATTCTTGTTATTTTGTTGTTCTTTCTCCTTAATAATAGAATTTCTCTCATATTCTCTATTACTCAATAAACCCCTTACGTCTTAGTGACTTTATTGACTTGCGTGGGGTGAAATGATTAAAAGAAGTTACTCCATTTTCAACTTGATTTGGCTCTTGTAAAGATAGTAAATAAAATAATTAAAATTAAATAAAATAATAGTAATAATAATAATAATGGTATGAACACAACCCAGACCCAGTTACTGAGAAAGGATCTGTAACAATTTTATGGGACTTTTTACAATACACACCGACAAAACAATTAAAGCTAATCGCCTAGACTTTATGATTAGAGAGCGCAAAGGCAAAATATACCTTCTTATTGACATGGCAGTCCCTTAAAAAAAAGCTATCAAAATACAAGGATCTTGAAATCGAAATCTCAAAACATGTGGCACATGAGGATATCAACAATTCCAGTAGTAGTTTGAGCACTCGGATTGATTGGAAAAGATTCTAATAGACTCATTAAAGGGATTCCCAATAGTCTATGTTTTAAAGAAATACAAAAGATTGTTCTCACATGTACAGCCCACACCTTACTAAGAGCTTTATCTATGTAAAATATGTGTGATTTTTTTAAAAAACTACTAAATGGAAAATGTCACGGTGCCATTTCTCACCTTAGGTCTTTGGTTGAGACCCGGAAAGAAATGAGTATACCCCAGAAATCAAAGAAAATGATAATAACAACAACAATACGATAGCATATTTACCAGGAATTACGAGGAAAACATCATAAAAAATGAGGCTGAACCAAATTGTAGATTGTGTAGAAACAAGCAAGAGGAAGAAAGTTTTACAGACGGGAAGTGCGAGGAAAGAAGCTGTTTGTGTAGAAGAGACGGTTATATTTAACCGTTTTGGCAGTGAAAGGGTGGGAGCGAGATGTCAGCCTGGTAGCTCGGTTAAATTCATGCAGTCTGGGAACCAGCGAAAGTAGAACTGTTGCCGTGAAAATACTTGTAGAAGAGACAGAGGGAAGCCACGACACGTCTGTGAGAAAGCGCTCTAAAAGTCTCGCGTGACCTTATTGACTTTGATTCAGGTGGCGGCCATTTTCCTTTCTGGATAATTTACGTGCGTGGCATGTGTGAACTCTTTGCGTCGGTAAGTCATTTTGTTTTAATCTTTTTTTCTGTGGAAGAAGGGGGCGGTCTTTCGTTTCCACTGCAAAAAATTTCAATTTTTTTAAAAAAGAATTTGACAAAGTAAATAAATGAGTAAATATAAGAATTGGGATTGACGAAAAGTGGTTATTTAAAACGACCTTTAGACTGATACTAGTTGGCACTTTAGCTACGCGAAAAACATGGTCGAGGCACGAATATCAACAAAATTCCAGGCAGCTTCTGTTTGCAAGAGTAACAAACAATTGCACAATGTGGAACTACTCATCGACTTAGGAGAGTATTATGGTGATTTTCTAAGCGTACCTTCGATGTGGCACAAGGCTGAAAATATGGAGCATCTAGTGAAGATCAAACTCAGGAGATTAATTGTGAATGTGAAGAAAATATAAACACTGTACACGTTAAGTAGCACTTAACACTAGAATCTGTGCAAATAGAATGCAAGCATTTACTATTTTGCCTTAAAGCAGGTGTCGGTAAGCGATTGTACTAAACAAAAAGTGAAAGATAATAATAATAATAATAATAATAATACAATTTCAACATCCTTAATTGGACCTTGCCTGACATTAAGCGAATGGAATCATCTTAAGGCTGATGTTGATCCGTTTGTGTCCATATCCAATGTAGGCAGAGGATTAGTTCAACTAGAACTATCTTACAAAACCACAACAATCGGTTTTGAAAAATGCATGAAAACTACAGAAGACTGGATAATGATCTTTGTCAAAAAACATGAAAGAAATCAGAAGCTTTATTCAGTAATAAAGGAAGCCAACAAATTCAAAAGCGAGTGAAGAAGTGCGAATAATACACCGACTGCAGCGAAAAAGAACCTAAAAAAGAAAGCAAAAGCAAATGGAATGTACTAAATACAAAGACAATGGTAAGATACGCCTCAGCATGATAGAGTGTCCCAATATGTGCACTGAAAAATATGCAGCTTTTACGTGAATAAAAACTGCAAGAAATTATAAACATCACCCAGACCCGGTTACAGTCATAGAACCTATAACAATTTTATTGGACTTTACAATAAACACAGACAAAACAATTAAAGCTAATCAACTAGATACCGTGATTAATGACCACAAGAACAGGATTTGATTTCTTATTGGTATGGTAGTCCCTGCAGATTATAATATATCTTTCAAAATCTTGAAAAACTATCAATATACAAGGATCTTGAAGTGGAAATCTCAAAAATGTGGCACATGAGGATATCAATAATTCCAGTTGTAGTCGGAGTACTCGCATTAATTGGAAAAGGTTCCGATAGACTCAGTGAAGGGGTTCATGGTAACCCATGTTTTAAAGAAATACAAATTATTCTCACAAGTACAGCTCACATATTACAAAGAGCTTTATCCATGTAAAATATGTGTGATCTTGGATTTTTTGTTTTTTGCCTTTTTTACAAAAATGATAAGAGGAAAATAGCATGAAGCCATTTTCGACCTTAGGTCTCTGGTTGGGACCCAGAAGGAAATGTGTAGACAATCGAAATCTAAGGAAATAATAATAATAATAATAATAATAATAATAATAATAAGAAGAAGAAGAAGAAGAATATATCATGAACAACTGTAACTTCGACGAATATCTTCATCTATACATTGAGAAAAAATATCCAGAATCCATCAAAATTGCAAACCTTAAAACGCATGAAAGTAATTATTATGTGAATGAACAAAAATGACAGGAGAGTTCCACTAGTTTTATCCTAAATTATTTCATTAATTGCTCTTTCTAACTTATCAACGGAAGCGAACATTTCAAGATGAGCACGTTCTCCATCATGTGACTCACGTTTAAGTTGCATTCCATTTACGCTGGCTGTGTTTCATTTGCTTTGCCCGTTGATTTTCATTAAAACCGTTTTTTCCAAAACAAGTAACGTTTGTGCAAAGGCATGTGTTTATATTCTTTATACTTGTATGGAATTTTTAAATAATGTGAAGACAGACATAATATTATTAAAAATTGTGAACATTTTTCTTTTCTGAAAGTGCGCTCTTTTCTAAGTGTTGCAAAATATTGGAAGATTTACGTCAATCATTTTTGTTAATAATAATAATAATAATTGAAACGCGAGACTAAAGTTCACTGGTAGCCGCCTGAGACCAAGCCCTAAATATTAATTCTGTTCGAAAATAGATTCGGACAAGTGCAGGCTGCGTGGCAAGGAGGTGGAAAATTTTATCAACATCATTAGCGTCTGTGAAATGCTATCGCAGAGAGAATTCAGGCACCACCATGAAAAAGTGGTCTCTCATATCACTAGTGCCGATGGAGGAAGTATCGGCTTGTAGTCGCCACAAGCCAAAGAAGGTGATCGAAAATGAGCAAGTCAAGATCTTGTGGCATTTCAAACAGACAGACCGCGTCCTTGTGGTTACCAAAGCAGATATGACCGTAATTGCCAAAACAAACAAAAATGAAAAGAAAATACCTTCTCATCAACGTGGTTGTGAATGGTGACCGTAATATTATGGTTAAAGGAATTGGTATGAGCAAAAAATACACCGATCACCAGATTGAATTTGCCAGAAAGTGGAACATTTAAATCATTATTGTCCCAATTATCATTGGGGCGTAGGTATCTACGCCACCAAATTTAAAGTCTTATATTAAGAAAATTGCAATAAAACAGAGTATTCATTTGCTTCAGATGTTTGCGTTAATTGTAACTGCAAATATTCATCGAAAGGTGCTGCCTACCTGAGCATGTACGACTTGAAAGAGAACACGTGATGCAAGATCGCCAGATGAAAAAGAAAACCGTATGAACGAAGAAGATTAATAATAATAATAATAATAATCAGAGATCAGAAATAATCTTCAAACGAGTACTCGAAAAATATAGACATATAAATAAATGTCTGTATAAAAAGAAAATACTTTTGATAAGCTCTGATAGACATTGATATTTCTAGGCTACTCTCGTAAATGATACAAAATAACACTATTCTAATTGTTGGCAAGTTTAACCTCATTTAATTACATTTGAATATTGTACAAACACGAACGAAATGAAATAGTTTAAATGATATCACAACGAACAACCAGATTGCTTTTAAAGGTGACTTTTCTAAGAATTGTTAATATTTTACGACTGGAATTTTTCTAAGGATTGTTAATATTTTCTGACTGGGACCTTTCTAAAAATTAATATTTTATAGCGCCCACATTTGGCTGTGATGCATGTGCCTGGTATACCCTCATCAGACCAGGTGTTATAATGAATATGTTGAGCTTCGTATATTTGTACCTCTGCGTCAATTTATTGGCATGCTCCTCACTCATTTACTCACTAATAATAATAATAATAATAATAATAATAATAATAATAATAATAAGAAGAAGAAGAAGAAGAAGAATATGACTGTGTCGAATGACCATAATATGAAGATGAAAGAAATTGACAAGCTCAAGAAATACATCAATTTGTCACCTGCAAGCCACGATTGTCCCAGTTATCACTGGAGTGGGGTCGGGGTCACTACCAAAGAATCTGATTAGATCCGAGCATCCAATCGCTTCAGAAGTCTGCATTACTTGGCGCTTCAGAAGTCTGCATTACTTGGCGCTTCAGAAGTCTGCTTGGCGCTTCAGTAGTCAGCATTACTTGGCACAATTCTGCGAAAGTTGGAAGGTCTCCGGCTGAAAACGAAAACTATGAAAGATAATAATAATAATAATAATGGTAGCTCATGCCTTAAAGAAATACAAAAAAAAATTCTCACATGCACAGCGCACACCCTACGAATGACTTTATCAATGTAAAATGTTTGTGCTCTTAGGTTAAAAATATTCAGTTAAAATGTCATGATGCCATTTCTGAACATAGGTCTGCAAAACCAAAAATCGAAAACATCAGAAATATACCGAATAGCCAATTTTTGGTTAAAAAAAACCTATCCAGTCCTCACCAAGACCTCGCATGGGCATACAATGATATAATCAGAAAATTTCCCAAATGGCTCACGTGGGGAGTAACATACCTACTCCCCAAAACAGAAGAGACGCAGAACCCGGAGAATTATAGGCCCATCACCTGCCTACCAACAATGTAGAAGTTCCTCACTTTTATCATAGCCGAGAGGACATACAAATTCCTTGAGGAAAACATTTTACTCCCAGCAGAGCAGAAGGGATATAAGAGGGGATGTTACGGGTGCAAGGGCCAACTAATTATTAATAAAACAATATTGGAAGAAGTGAAAACAAAGAAAAGAAACTTATCGATAGCATGGATCAACTACAGAAAGGTGTTCGACAGTGTACCATACTCATGGATACAGAAGAGCCTAAAAATGTACAGATTATACATCATAACCGTCAAATTCGTAACGGGGAGCATGAAAAACTGGAAACGACACTAAACCTAAACCATACAAACGGGTCATTAACATCGAGACCAATCAAAAACGGGATCTTCCAAGGAGATTTATTGTCACTACTGCTCTTCTACCTTGCATCAGCGCCATTCAGCTGCCTACTGAGCAACAGTAGCCACGGATACAAGACACAGAATGGCAAACTGAATCACCCATTCTATATTGATGATCTTAAAACGTTTGCCAAGGATGACAACCAACAGAAAAACCCACTCACCATTGCCAAACATTCAGCGAAGCCACCTTTGAAGGCGATAATCTAAGGAAAACTACATATTTTTGACTTTGATATCAATAACAACGTTAAGGAACTAGACTAAGATGGGACGTACAAATACTTAGGAATTAATGAAAGAATACAACATTCAATTATGAAGAAAAAGATCCGAAAAGAATATTATAGGAGAGTGCGTTTGATACTAAAAAAGCGAATTTAATGGGGCCAATAAAATGAAGGTTATCAACATCTTAGCTATTCCCGTAGTGACATACAGCTTCAACATTATTAAATGGAAGTTGAATTACATTCAAAGATTGAACGCCAAGACCGGAAAAATGCTTACACAAATGAGGATGCCCCACCCGAAATCAGATGTTGATAGGCTGGACGTATCAAGAGCTTTAGGAGACCGACATTTAATCGAACTTGAACTAACTCTAAAAACTGCAACAAATGGAAAGAAAGCATACCTCACAAAAACCAATGACCCTCACCATATTTTCTCAGGATCTCTAGAACTAGCAAAAAATGAATATACTCACCTACATAACAAGGTAGCAACATATGTGTACTAGAAGATATGCAAGAAGCACAAAATCGAAACCACTGAGAGATGGTATGATCACCAACCAGACACAGTTACCGAAAATAACGATGTAATTATCCTCTGGGACTTGATTCAAACTGACCGGGGAATAACAACCAACGAACCTGATATTATCATAAAAGACAAGAAAGTTAAGAAATGTATGCTTATTGTCATCGCAGAGAAACACCCCCATGAAAATTATCGAGAAATTGTCCAAATACAAGGATGTGGTGGTCGAGATTAATAGGATGTGGGGAATGAAGACTGAGATTGTACCAATAGTAATCAGAGCTCTGGGTCTCGTGAGAAAAAGAATGGAGAATTTTACTAACAGTGTCTCAGGTAACATCAATATACAAGTTGCCCAGAAGATCGCCCGACTAGGAACATCCTATATACTAAGAAAAATACTATCAATTAAATGACAATTCTTTAGGGCATAAGGACCATAGTTCGGACCCGGTTCTACAGAATACAAAGCAGAAAACATAGCATGCATAAATAAAAATCTGCAACTTCTACGGGAAGGAAACTGAAAGAAACTGGTATGAACACCACCCAGACCCGGTTACGGAGATAGGACCTGTTACAATTCTATGGGACTACACAATACACACTGACAGAACAATCAAGGCCAACCGGCCAGATATTGTTATTAAAGACCACAAACAAAAACGATGCCTCCTTATTGATATGGCAGTCCCTGCTGACTGCAATGTATCTTTGAAGATATTCAAAAAGTTGTCAAAGTACAAGGACCTTGAAATAGAAATCTCGAAAATGTGGCATATGGGAACATCAACAATCCCTGTTGTAGTTGGAGCCCTAGGACTGGTTGGAAAAGATTGCAGTAGACTAATTGAATGGATTCCTGGAAGTCCATGCCTCAAGGAAATACAAAAAATTGTTCTGACAAGTACAGCCCACACCTTACGAAGGGCTTTATCTATGTAATTTAATTCTTTTTTCTTTTTTTTTTTTTTTGTCAGTGGAAAATGTCATGACGCCATTTCTAAACTTAGGTCCCTGGGCGGGACCCGGAAAGAAATGTGTAAACGCCAGAAATCAAAGAAAATAAAAATAATAATAATAATAATGATACACCTACTGCAGTGGCAAAGAACCTAAAAAGAATACAAACAAATTCAATAAATCAAATTTAGGTGATGATAGAAAGATAAGCCTCTACATGATCAATACTCTGACCGTATCGAACAAACTGATGTAGGAAAATCCCGTACCCATCAGTGATTACGTAGGGTAGGGTTAACAGCTGAAACCGAAGGTTTTTTTTTCTTGCTGCACAGGACCGATGTTTGCTAACTAGAAATTACCAAGCGCAAATACAAAAAATTGTGTTAACCCGAAATGCAGGTTCCGTGATAACAATCCAGGAACAATTGACCATTTTGTATCTGGTTACATGATACAGGCACCTACTGAATATAAAACCCGGCATGATATAGTGTCCCAATATCTGCACTGGAAAATACGTAACTTTTACGGAAAGGAAATTGCAAGAAATTGGTATAAACATCACCCAGACCCAGTTACAGAGATAGGACCTGTAAAAATTTTATGGGCCTTTACAAAACACACAGTCAAAACAATCAAAGCTAATCGCCCCTAAATCGTGATCAAAGACCACAAAAACAGAATGTGATTTCTTATTAACATGGCAGTTCTTGCTAATTGTAATGTATCTTTGAAGATCTTCAAAAAGTATCAAAATACAAGGATCTTGAAGTGGAAATCTCAAAAATGTGGCACATAGAGACATCAATACTTTCAGGTGTAGTTGGGGTACTCGGATTGATTGGAAAAGGGTCCGATAGACTCATTGAAGGGATTCCTGGTAACCCACTCCTTAAAGAAATAAAAAATATTGTACTCACATAATAAAGCTCACACCTTACGAAGAGTTTTGTTCTATGTAAAATGTGTGTGACTTTATTTTTTTTTGTTTTTTTTTGGGGGGGTGGTGCTTTTCTTTGGGTTTTTTTTTACAAAAATGATCTGTGGAAAATGTCATGATTGGGACCCGGAAAATAATGTGTATACAACAGAAATCAAAGGAAATAATAATAATAATAATAATAATAATAATAATAATAATAAGAAGAAGAAGAAGAAGAAGAAGAATACCATACTACTAAAAGGTTTCATTCATACGAAAAAGAAATCATCCTGGTTTCTGGAAGAAGAATTTGTCTCTTTATAAAATCCGATGCTTAACACAAGTTACGAATGACACCCACAATATTAACGAGTTCTTATTTGGGCGGTAACATTTTTTATCTAATATCTTTGATATTCTCTTGACAACTTTTAATGTATAACCTCACAGCTGACCTCGTTGATGAAATCTCATAGTAGGCAATCTACCATTTCAGTTTTTTCTTCTTTTTTTTATTTTTGACTTTGATGTCCCCCTGGAGTTAGGAATCACTTCTTTTCTAAGCATCCGGGCTTTGGTGCCTACACCTAAACAGCTGCAACGAAATGTGTGAGAAAATGTATTTTATGAAAGAAATATTGAAGAATTTGTCATTTCTGAGGAATATGATGATTATTTTGAGATCAGAAAAAAGTGAAAAACTAAAGAAAAACAGACGAATTATTCAAATATTCAAAATGAAAGAAAACAGTCGAAATATTAAAATATTGAAAATGAAGGAAAACGAATGAAATATTAGTTATTCAAAATGGAGGAAAATAGATGAAATATTCAAAATGAAGGAAAACAGACAAAATATTCAAAATGACGAAATATTAAAATATTCAAAATGGAGGAAAATAGATGAAATATTTATATATGCAAAATAAAGGAAAACAGACGAAAAATTAAAAATGAAGAAAACAGATGAAATTTTAAAATATTCAAAATGAGGAAAAGCAAATAAAATATTCAAAATGAAGGAAAGTAGACGCAATATTTGAATATTCAAAATCAAAGAAAAGTGACGAAGTATTTTAAAATGATAAAAAAAGAGATAAAATATTAAAATGAAAGAAAACAGACGAAATATTAAAATACTATCATGGTGGAATATAGATTTTCTGATGAAGCTTTCACAAGCCGCTTTTCTTGCTAAATCTTTGGCTAATTTTTTCAAAACACTCTCATAATAAGCACACCATTTCAACAATTCATCCCCACTCAATAGCTATTCCTATGGGAAATGTTCTGACGAGCTACATTCCTGAGTTCCACCAGTTCAAGCCATTACAACTAAGCCCCACCATGCCACGTATAAAGGGTCGAATTCTCTTCATATTCCATTTGTAAGGAGGAAGTTCCACTCACACAGAATTTTTCCAAGAACCGCTACTTCGTCGAACAAATTCCAGACAGAATGCTTCTCCGCTCCGAACAATCATGACTAGAGCTAAACCGTCAATTTTACAATATATAATCTACACTTAAGACTTCCTTTTCCACCCATAAAACAACATCACCAAGTAATCCCTCTAACTTGAGCGCCTCTTGGGCTTTGCATTATTTCAACAACAATTATAAATAAAATTGTCACCATAACATTTCCTTGTGATCGTCTGTCTTTTACTTTAACTGAACTCTTTTCGTCTTTTGGTAACCAACGTTTTGGTAAAGCTCTGTCCTCAGTATTGTACACGGAAAACCAAGCTTCAGCTCCGGTTACAATTCGTCTAAAAATGCCTGCAGGTTTTTGCTCCCATTTGTTTAAACTTTCCATTAAAAGTTCTGCTCTTGTGTGTTGCTAATCTCCACGCAACAGTTTTGGTATCCAACGAGCAGAAAATTCGCTTTAACTTCAATTTTTCAGATAACACTGTGTGGCCTGAACCCACGGAGGTGTATAAGCTTATGGTTGTTATTTGTGTTCTTAACTCATTCCCCACCAGTTATTTTGGCAAAAACGTTTCATTTTCAGACGATTTTTAAAAAATTGCTTTTAATATAGTAACTAAGCAACTGAGGCACATTGAAGTATCCGAGCGGTGGCACCTCTACCAGACGTATGAGTTAACAGCTCAGAAGGGCATGAAATGAATCAAGAACGACGTATAAACACATCAGTAGCTCGTTTTTAAACATTATGTCTTGGACGTGTTTATTCGTCCATGTCAGAAAAGGAGACTTTTGTAAAAAACGTATATACACGTCTATGAAGAAGTTGATTGTAATTACTTTCAATTAAATCTCGAAAAACATCGATTTATTTATTTATTTATTTATTTATTTTGCTTACAAACTGATGATGAGGGTATGCCGATCCGTTATGAGATACATTTTCTCCGGACTTTTGAAAGATCTTTATATATAGAAACATATATGGGCATATTTCAGGTTAGTTTCCTCAATTCAACAACATATCAGTCCATTTTGGAGTTTTTAATGATACGTAGATGACAAATATATTAATCTGAATTAATATATTTTTAATGAGACGTAGAAGACAAATATAATAATCTGAATTAATATATTTTTAATGACACGTAGATAAATATATTAATCTGAATATATTTTTAATGACGCGGAGATGCAAAATATATTAATCTGAATTAATATATTTTTAATGATGCGTAGATGACAAATATATTAACCTGAATTAATATATTTTTAATGACACGTAAATAAATATATGAATATGAATTAAATTAATAGAAAAGTAGTCAAATGTCCGCTTTATACTAGTATCACAAAGGTATACCTGGGTTCGCTTTATACTTAAATCAAAAGCGTATACATTGGTCCGTTTTCTACTTGAGTAAAACGATATAGTTCCAGTTTATAAAAGGTATATATGGGTTAGGTTTATATCCGTTCCTTCGCTATGATTAATTAATGATGAACATGTCATTTTTATTTATGATCGATTTCATTACGATTCTTCTGGAGAGTAATTATACATTCTTATTGTTCAAAGTAGAGTCCAATATTGTTAGCATTAACACGGGATAAAGTTTGGGTGGTTAAGATTTAATTCAAATCAAACATATGCGTATCAGTTATCCGTCATGTGAAAAAAGATTGTTATCGCAAGAGTGCACTACGAATTAATGTATATAATCTTTCTACGTATAATTATTATTTTATAAAATCTTAAATATTTTATATACACCTTAGAAAACTGAATATAGCGTATTTTGTGGATAATACGAGAAATTTTGATGGAAAATTAAAGGCAAAAGGAGGGTCGTATTATACACAAATACACGTTTTCAGAAATTTTAATGCAAAAATTTTTGATTGAAAATTAAAGGTAAGAAAGGGGTTCGTATTATACACAAGTACACGTTTTCAGAAATTTTAATACAAGAAATTTTAATTTAAAATTATAGGCAAGAAAGGCGGTCGTATTATACACAAGCACATCGTGGTGTAAGGAATATCGGCTTGGAATAAAAAAAATCAGTGAGCCGAGCGCAAATAACTTTAGGAAAGAAATAAATCTATCACTTCTCCTCCCAGCCAGGGGTTAAATAGCAAGACTATATCCTTGGTTGGCAACCAGTATAACACAGAAAAGAACGGCAACCTACTGCAAAAAAAAAATCTCTGCCTAGTCACTTACAGTAGCATGCAGAAGAGGGCGCAGTGTTTGCGACGGTCTCGGACATCAATAACGGAAGGGCATCCTATCCAAGAGTGAAATGAAAATTTAATTTTTGAAATTTGAAATAATGTGTTTATTTCATATTTCATCTGTTTTTACATATTTAAAATGCCTTCCTTTCTTACATTTTTCAGTACTAGGGCGTACAGATCTTCGGGGCAAACAATCAAGGAGTTGTCCCCGGGCATCACCAAACCTCTACACGCCACTGGTCACTCATTAATCGAAGGGGACATGATCGCCCAAGCGTGTCTCATGCATGCGACTTGACTGACTGACGTATTTTCAGAAATTTGAACTCATATTTGAAATGGCACATTCTATCTATATATATATAAACTTGTAACCCCTGTCTGTCTGTTTTTTATGGAACTCCTAGGGTTTTGGAGATAGACTCCCCATCCATAACCATATATATTCTGGAAATATATTACCCAGGGTACTTGGATAAATATATTTCCTTTAGATCAAAGAGAATCTACAGGGGGGGGGTTGGCACTTCACTACTGATTTTTTTTTCCTTTGATTTAAATTAAATTTCAATTTAAACAAGAGAATGACTCCTAGGGTACTTGGATAAGTATATTTAATTTTGATCAAAGGAGTCCCCCCCCCCGGGGAACACCCCCACTGGATTTTTCTCTTTGATTTAAATTAAAATTAAATTTGAACATGCGGATGACTCCTATCGAAAATATAGGAGAAAGCCAGAAGATGGAGGTCACCTCAGCAAGATCAAAATGAGACAATATGGATTTTCAAGTTGAGCAAGAAATCACTAATCAGTGGGTAATGCCTTACAATACATATTTGTTGCGACAATTCAATTGTCATATCAATGTTGAAATCTGCTCATCAATTCATTCAATCAAGTATTGCATCAAATACATATCAAAGGGGTCAGATGAAGCTGTTTTCGCACGAAACCCTCACTGAAAATTTTTTCCCTTTAATTTAATTTAAATTTGAACAAGGGCATGACTCCTATCCACAATATAGACGGAGAAAGATGGAGGTCACACCGGCAAGACCATTGAGTAATATCGAAATACATCATTTTTCTTCACAAATTATAACAATGATTTAAAATCAATCTTCATTTTCTAACAAAAATATGTGACAACATCAAGGCGCGGGTAATTCGGACAGTAGATAATAAAGCAGAAAGTAGGCAGGTGTTGATAACAATTGTTTACAATAGGTAATTTGATTTATTTTAAAATTTAATAAAGTGAATACACAAGATTTGTCATGTTTAATAACATTAATGTCACAAAAAGGCCAAATAATTGTATAAATTAAGTACTTTTTCCGCTTGAAAAATGGGGTTACCGCCCGACTAGAGCAGGATGTGACACATTTTTAAGGTGGGGTAACCCATACACAGAATATGCATACGGGCCAAAGGCAAAATTTGTCCAGTATCCACTGTCACACTGGCATCGTTATTACATCGACCCGACCTCAATGGGGAAAACGATGTCGCAGGTTTAGAAAGCAGGCGCCTTCTCTCATCTAAAATAATGTAATAGCAAATACCACGCCATTATCCCAACCAAGAGGCTTGGAAAATGGAGGGATAATTCCTATGCTGTGTGGTTATTGTTTCATATTAACCCGTTTCTTGACCCAAAGTATCCATTCGAGTAAAATAAATCAATACAAAATAAATACGGAAACAACCCCGAAATAATAATATCGCTATTTAAACTGTGAATGTAACGTTAATTTATGTGGATACGACGGAGAGATTTTAATGGATAATATAGTACAACATTTCAATAAGATTTACACAGCGATGGCTGTACTTTTTTTATCAGGTGCGATGTCCCTTCCTGATATAAGCGATCATGGCTCTCCACAATTTCCCGTATTTTGTAGGGCTTCAACTCACAATTACTACGTCACAAAATTCCCGAACCAACGCTTTAATTCAATAGAGTATTCTTCCTTGAAACAACTCTGTATTCTTCTTTCTTTTACTTCTTCATGTGTTCTACAACACTTGTATATCGTTATAATGGGGCCTCACATCAGTGAGGGGGGGTGCAACTGAAACCGTTGAGAGGAAGGCCCCGAAACGGTGCACATTCTCTCCTGATGACCCCAGTTTAAATATAAATTCGAGAGGAACACATCAAAATTCAGTGAAGTCATATGTCGTAGAGAAGCTCGGTGGAAGTGTCATTGGCAGTTAGTCAGTCGTTCACTTTTGAACCGACTGCTCGGTTTGAACTCTCTTCCTACGGGCGGGAGGAACCCGAAGGAGGCTACGCCGAAGGGCGGAGTCTCCTTCGGGGAGGTAAAACCGGCCCTGAACCCGTTTATACGGGTTCAAATGGGCTATTTTTTGGCCGAGTCTAATGGCTCGGGAATGCCCACGTTAAAAAGGCCTTGTGCCACATGACACCCTCGTGGGGGGGTGACTGAATATTGTCATTGGCATGAGGAGCATTACACATTCAGCTCGCTTCAGGTGAGTTTCAATTACTTTCCAATAATTTCCTACTTCCTTGGGACAACTCTGTATTCTTATTTCTTTTACTTCTTCATGTGTCGTGTCCCTTCAGGACGTAGACGATCATGGCTCTCCACAATTTTCTCTTCTTTGTAGGTCTTCATAAATTGTGTTTTATTGTTATTTCTCCTAAACCTTGTTCCACCATCCCTTTACCCAAGCTCACTAAGTATGTTATGCGTTGTTTTCCTCTACCCTTTTTGCCTTCAATCTGCCCTTTGAGTATCAAATTTTCCAAACCCCCTTTCTTCATTATGTACCCTAGAAACCTCAACTGTCTCTTCTTGATGTTAGGTACAACCTTCCTTTTTGTTTCCATTTTCTCTAAAACTTCGTCGTTGCTCACGTGACAAGCTGACTAACCATTACATCACCATGCAGCGCACTCCTCACCCCAAAAAATATTTGATATGTCGGCAATGTTTGTTCTTTGGGAATTAGCGTAATTGGACGTCTCTGCTTCAAAGTAACTTATTTCAACGAAATTGATTTTTAAAAAATTAATAAAGTGACCTGCTATGTTTTGATAGCGTTAATGTTAAAACAAAGACCTAACTATTGTATAAATTATGTAATTTTGGGAAGTTTTTTCAGCTTGAAAAAAGATCACGATAATTTGAGTTTGTTGAGAAAAATAAAACAATACAAAATAGATACGAAGCAAACCGAACATAATTATATCGCTATTTAAATAGCATACGCTGGTATTTGTAATTTTCAATCGCAAAATGTTACGATAACTTATGTGGATACAACATTGAGATTTTAATGTATAATATGGTACAACTTTAAAAAAAATGACATAATGATGGCTGTACTATGTGATTGTATTATACTCATATACATTAGAAAATACGGTAATAATGAATAATAATAATAATAATAATAATGGATTGTCAAAAGAAAATAAACCATCTATTTTATGGATGACTTAAAAATTGTATGCTAGGAATGACAATGAGCTGGAAGGTCTTCTGCAAACTGTAAAATTCAGTACATTGGAATGAAATTCAATTTGAAAATGGTATTATAATAATAAAAGATTTAGAACAAGGATAGCTTATAATATGAGATGAAGGAATTCACCATAAGAAAATGAAAGAAGTGCGTAAAGAGTACTATAGAAAGGCACGATATTAAAAATGAATTGAATCAGAACAGAATTAAAATATTAAAAACATCAGACAAATGATTTGCTTTTTCTAAGTATAAGATGCATCATCCAAAGGCTGATAGACCGTCTATACATACCCCGTAAAGAAAGGTGGAAGACTTATTCAGCTAGAATTGTCTACAAGACAACAACTATTATTTACTAACTTACATGGAAACAACAAATGACTTGAAACAACATGAAAACAGAAAAAAAAAAATAATAAAAAAAGGAACGTAACATTTACATTTAGTAGATTAATAAATACAGAATAAGAACCAACTATTGCAGCAAAAAGATATGAAAAAAAAAAAGGATAAAGCCCTTGAACAAATGAAACAAATGGCAAGACAAAAATATCCAGAATGCAAATAAACCAATGTTGATCGATGGTTAAGCATGGATTAAAGTTAGGCTTTATTTTGCAGCGCAAGACCAGAGTCTTTTTCACTAGGAAATGTGGATCCAAAATGCAGGTTCTGTGACAAAATTCTAATCTCAGGATGTTCTATACTTGCCCAAATGAATATAAAAAATCGTCACGATAGAGTAATGTACAAACACTTTGGAAAATGTGTAAGCGTGAACATCGGCCATCTGTCACCATTCTATGGGATTATACCATCCACAGACAGAAAAAAAGCTAGGCCGGACATCATTGTCAAAAACCAGAAAAGAAAAACTTGCCTATTATATGGTTTGTCCAAAACATAATTGAAAAACTATCAAAATACAAAGACAAATTGAAATAGAAAAAATGGAAATTGAAAACAAGAATAACAGTTATATGGTGCACTTGGAATTATTATTGAAAGAATCCCTGGAAACCCCAGCTTAAGAGACATAGAAAATTGTCTTATTAAGTACAGCACACACATTAAGGAGAACTTTGTCTATGTAACGCTAGCAACTTCATCGGAGATAAAAAAAAAAAAAAAAAATTAACATGAAATGTGGCCATATATACACCACGACCTGCCTTAGGTCTTTCCGCAGACTTGGTAAGTGTGTCCATAGCAGAAATCGAATGATGATGATGATAATAATAATAATAATAAAATATTAAAATCTACATTGGATACACATGTACTACACTCTCTGGGAGGCTGACTTGTCACTTATTGGAACGTACCGCAATTGGTACATACCACATCACAAACAATCAAAACACAAGAATTCACATCGACAAATATTAGTAGTTAATACCAAAATACAATTTAACACAAAATAATGTACTATCGTTAAATATCTTCCACCATAGGAGATATACAACATCTAAGTGAACAAATTAATTTAACATTATTATTATTATTATCTTTTTCTCAAGCTGATCATATGTAACGATCAGGGGTGGGCTATCGTGAAATAGTGTGGAAGCTTAACATATAGATTACGTCATTATCTCTCTGCGTTTTATCCATTTTATATTTTCTTGTTGAAAGAAAAGAGTTTTCTGTAATTTAACACAGTTCTTTCTCTGTGATTCTCTAGTGCCAGTCCATAAAGTTCGAAGAAGAATGGTCCTTTCTAAGACCTAAAATCTTCACTCGCTTCAAAGCCATTTTTAACCATTGATCTGAGAAAGCAATTGTATACACCTGTCAGTTTAGATATTTCTGAATGGGTTTGGTGCCATGCATGACATCCACATGAAAGTCTCGATCTGACGAGGATATTTAAGGACATGACAAGAGACTTTTCAGGTTGATGTTTTGGTTTTGTAGCAATGTGCGGTGTTGGGTGAAACTACCTTTGATGCAGCCTATTCTATGTTCCATTGTCTTTTCTCCTATACTAAATTAATTATTATTGAATGTTTTATAATGGATCCAGGGTAGATGCCATCACTGCTTTCATTCCTATTCCAGATTATGGTTTCTGTTTTGGAAAGATTTATCACGGCTAATGTACTGATGATGGGCGAGGCTGGTGAATTTCAGTTTGAAATTGTCATCACCTAAATCTCAATCTTTGCAAATTTAGTGCATTGACAACGATGTTGAAAATATATATTTGCTGACTTAAATATAATACTTTATTCCTCATTTTGACACACACACACACACACACACATATATATATATGATTGTATATTTGGGTAACAATCTCTTTTTTATACAGGCTTCACTGAAGACGACTGACAAGGCACAGTGATTAAGCTTCTTATTGCATTTTTTGCATGCGTACAATAGATTTCTTTTTGTGATATAGAGTATGTCAGTCATTTTCAATTTCAATGGAATCTGTCTATATATATATATATATATATATATATATATATATATATATATATATACAGGTTCCATTGAAATTGAATATATATATATATATATATATATATATATATGTATGTATGTATAAAATATTTATTTAATAATTATAACATAAGTATGCTATGACATCACTACAAAAATAGCCATTTCGTTTTAACACTTTTGATATCTTGTCAACTGATGGTGTTACAAGTAATAAATATTATTCGCTCTACTCTGTACTCTGTATTGAGCACTTTTTTTAAAAAATATTCTTTTTTGGATACTGAAGTTTATTCCATCTCTACCAACCTTGTATTTATATATATATATATATATATATATATATATATATAAGGGAAATTTTATTAACCAATATATATATATATATATATATATATATAAGGAAAACTTTTTATTAACCAATATATATATATATATATATATATATATATATATATATATATATATATATATATATATATATATATATTAACGTTTATTTAACTAAGCGTTTCGCTATCTGATGGACATTATTAAGGAAAATGGAAGCATTTTGTTTTGCAACACGTATTTATAATCAGATGTAAAAAAAATACCGTTATGTTTTCAAAATTATTTAGTAAGGCTGACATTCCGCCAAGGTCAAAATGGCAGCCGATGACCTAAACGAGCTCATGTTCGTCGTTAACTTGGGAAAAAAGAAGGCTTGTAAATTTTAACTCCTCCAAAACTAAACTTCTCTCCATTAATCATATGAGAGATTCTCTCTGCCTGCCACCACCATGGCTGATGTAAACCTCTAGAAATGTGACTCGTTACGCCTTCTCGGGCTAAGATTCTCAGCTGTCATTAAGTAGAAAGATTATATTGAATCCATTGCTAGGTCAGCTGTTAAGAAAGTCGTTTCACTGTGTCGTGCGAGATGATTTATATACATATCTATAAGTCTACCATTCACCCATGCTTAGAATATTGCTGCCACATATGGTTCGGTGCCACTGCTATTTACCTTGAGTTCCTTGATAAAATCCAAAGAAGAATCAGCAATATTATAGGTCCTAATATGGCGGTTCGGCTTCAGTCACTTTCCCATTGCCGTAAGGTTGCCTCTCTGTGTCATTTCTATAAATACTTTCATGGTAATTGTTCGGATGCGCTCTTCGCTATTCTACCGAAACCTTTTGAATTTAAGCGCAGTACAATACTGGTGCCAAGATCCTATCAATTTGAGCTGGCTAGATATATCCGTAAATTTTATGCTAACAGTTTCTTTTCTCGCTGTTCTCGCTTGTGGAACACACTTCCGGCTCCATACTTTCCAGCCAACTTTAATCTGCAAAAATCTAAATGCAGTGTCAGTCGCTATCTACTGTCCTCCTGATTACTCTTTTTTCTCGCTCATTATTAATGTTTCTGTTCCTAATTCTTCCACACCCTGTAACCTCATATGTCTTACTGGCTTTACTAACTTGCATGGGGTGATGCCAATTAAAAAAAAAAAAATTTAAGAACCCTCATTAATATTCTTCATATTAATTGTGAAAGTTAAGGTATACTCTTCTTACATTTGCCTTGACAAAATAAATCAGAGGACGAAACGCGTTGCTAAAGAAAAGTTTTATTCTCTTTATTCAAATTGTCAATATATTTTACAAATTGAATATTCCAAAACATTGTTTTTATAGGTATTTTAAAACATTCTTGCTATACTCATAATCTTATTCAGTGTTGGTTTCATTTTTTTTAATATAGAGCGCTTCAAGTAGCTTTCCTATTTATTTTTTTTAACTGCAAATTGCCTAATAATAATAAAAAATAGAAATTAAGTTACCTCCCTTACATGCTCTTAAAAGTTTACTTTAAATTGACTAAAACGGAGTGCGCTTCATGCGCACTTACAAAAAAATTCACAACTATGAATTACATTAATTATTTGTCTTAGAAATTCACCTCTGAAGATGATCTTGGATGAAATTGAAAGTACTTGGGAAAATAAAAGAAATAACCAAAACTACGTCATCTTTCGTAATCACTTTAATGACAACACTAAGAAATTAATAATGTATCTAGATTATTCAACTGAACATGCTTGAATGAAGATATGCTGCCTAAATATACATAGATACATGCATACATATACATACATACATATATATATATATATATATATATATATATATATATATATATATATATATAAAAGTGAACATAGAAGTCAACACTTAGAGGCGACAGTCTGTTTCATGCTATATGCAATCGTCAGGCCACAGATATTTACACGCTCTATCTCTGATATTGAGCACTTTATTCCATAAATATAGCACACCTTAAGACTATATATATATATATATATATATATATATATATATATATATATATATATATATATATGTATATTGGAGTAGTAGATCATTATTTAACATATAATATTAAATATAACAGACAATAAATGTCTATTATGTCTGGTCATGAGTCGTTCTAATATTCGTATGTTTGCTTTAATTTTGAGTGAAAATAAAGACAAAAATTGTCCAACATTTTTTTTTATTAAGTTGCTCCTTAATCTAAGCTTTCGGCTCACATGAACCATCTGTAGAGTGGTTATACGGACATTTTAACAAAGATATTCACCATCATTTGTTGTGTTGACATAGACGATTGCTATGCGACGATAACGTTCGCAGAATAGCAGACACGGGTCGTAAGTTTAAGATGAGGTTCTATGACGTCATAACACGCAAGAAGCCGAAATATTAACAAAAGAACCATATGTCTAGATGCAATGTAATAAGACATAACAGACATTCATTGTCTGTTATATTTAACAATATACGTTTAAATATATATATATATATATAGATAGATAGATAGATAGATAGATAGATAGATAGATAGATAGATAGATAGATATTTGCTAGATTTGATATGCATCTCACTTTACTATTCATGTGGGCTGTGAGTTGTGTGTGTGCGCATGCGTGGGTCTATAAACGTTTTTTTCTATGCACTAAGTGACTTTCGGGCATTTTTGTGCGTTTCTTCCCGTCACTGTATATTTAGAAGTCATTATTAGTGAATATAATTGTGTAATTATATCATTCTTAGCTCTTGTGTGCGTATGTACATATATCTACCTTAGTGCATCAAATCTGCGCGTGTGTGTGTGTATGTGTGTGTGCGTGTGTGTGTGATTATATGTCTGGCTTTATGTGGTTATATACGTGCGCGTGTGAATGCGTTTGTGCGCCTTTTCAGTAATTGTCCACGTGATGGTGAATTCGTTCGTTCCTCTGACCCTGCATAACCCATGTCCTCTTTATTTTGGAATCAACCCGAGTATCTGGTTCCCAAGAACCCTCTCTTGTAGGCTCAATATCGTTTAGACTCGTCGACAAGTAACGGCGCCAGCTAACCAAGACCGTTTTTATTGACAAACTTCAGTAATACATTATAACATCGTGTTATTTTATTATCAGTTTGGTAACATATAATACCTCGACGGAATGTATCCGTAAAATATAGCAGATGTTCAAAACTACTATGCCGTTCCAGTGACATATATATATATATATATATATATATATATATATATATATATATATATATATATATTATAAATTAATTGATTTAAAATATGTTTTTTCGCTACACAGTTCTAACCATGTTTCAAAAATGGAAGCTAAAAGCTCCGAATTTAATTTTGTAATTAAATTAAAGACATTAGTTCCATTTCATCCTCTAGCGAATTTTGGAGTAACTTTTAAAATTACTGGGTTTTAAATACACAGCTAAAAACATAATTCATGTTTCCAAGGTTACAGATGAATCCAGTTTACTAGACTAGGGGTCTGTGGGTGTTCAATATGTCTATATTATTTAATGTATCAGTTATTGCTACGTTTTGGTAGTGAGTAGGGATGTATTTTTCAATAAAATCTAACATCCGTTAAAAGCGTGTCGTCTGGATTTTTAAAAAGTTAAATTCGGGGCTTTTAACTTCCATTTTTGAAACATGGTTAGAACTGTGTAGCGAAAAAAAACATATTTTAAATCAATTAATTTATAATATTAATGCTCTGTAAATTTACATTGAGCACTATTTTGTAAAAATAAAAATATCTATAAGAACACCGGATTATATATCTTACTGTTCTTTCTTTTTATTCATATACATACATACATACATACATACATATATATTTATTAAAGACATTTTTATGTTTAACATTCTTTTTTTATAGATACAAGTATTTAAGTAAATGCTTTGTTTATAATAAACAGTATTAAATAACATTTACCGACCTGAATGTCTTAAATACTTGTATCTATAAAAAAGAACGTTAAACATAAAAAAGTCTTTAATAAATAAATTGTCGGACTTTGTCCATTTCTTAATATATATATATATATATATATATATATATATATATATATATATATATATATATATATATAAGATTTAAGAAAACAGCAAATATTTTTTATATGTAATTCTCAGTATTAAAAATATTAAAATAATATTAAAAATAGAGCATTAATAATACTATATGAAAAGATTACTGAACATTTAAATATCAATTTTATCCCGACATCAATTTTTTATGGTAAAATTTCCTGTCTTCAGCAGTTCTTGCTGTAAACGTTATTAAAAAAATGTAATAAAACAAAATTGGAAATACCGTTTAAAACCACAACCCCTGAAGACTGGAAATTTTACCAAGAAACATCGATGTCAGGATAAAAAACAATACTCGTCAGCTTCGTGAAGTAGGTAAACTACATATTAGTTACTTTAGAAAAGAGGTTAAGTCAAGGTAGGGTCGGGTGCCTTTTTTCAAACGAATGATGGGATCCGTTCAACACATATCGAGTAAATATGATTGGTTTTCTCCATATCCATAGAATTTAATATTACGAATGTATATTCTTATAAAGCTCCGTAAATTTCAAAAATTAGTTATTCCAAAAATCCCTTGAGGTTGAAACAGAACTAGGTACTTTAATTTAATTTTTTTAATTTCTATAATTGAATTGGAAGTTTTTAGCTTCTTTTTTTGAAACATGAGAACTCTTATGCAGCGATGGAATCATATTTAAAAAAATAATTATATTACTACTTGTGTGTCGAGCACTGTTTTTAAAAATAAAAACAAAAATACTCAAGAACTTTGGATTATTAACCTAACGGTTCTTTCCTATTTTTCTATATATTTACACAAAAAAACACACACACACACACACACACACACACACACACACACATATATATATATATATATATATACATATATATATATATATATATATATATATAAGCAAATATATGGATATAGATCCGACAGTATGAAGAAAAATTTCAGTTATCTGTTTGGATTAGTCTTACTCTTATGTCCATCGTCTTTTCATGTTGAATTAAATATAGTCTAATGTTAATTATGTTTTATGAATATGTCCTGAAGATGGTCTATTAGACCGAAACGTCCGACGTTCACATTATATTAACATTAAAACAGCATAATTGCATATTAGGATTTTTGTTTGTTTTTTCCGTATATTTTTTCTTCATATATATATATATATATATATATATATATGAAGAAAATATATACAAAAAAAACAAAACAAAAATCATTATATACGATTATGCTGTTTTAATGTTAATATGTCAACGTCTGACGTTTCGGTCTAATAAACCATCTTCAGGATATATTCATAAAACATAATTAACATTAGACTATATTCAATTCAACATGAAAAAGACGATGGACATATTAACATTAAAACAGCATAATCGTATATAAGGATTTTTGTTTTGTTTTTTCCGTATATATTTTTCTTCATACTGTCGGATCTATATCCATATATTTGCTTACACACACACACATATATATATATATATATATATTATAAATTAATTGATTTAAAATATGGTTATTTTCGCTTCACAGTTCCAACCATGTTTCAAAAATAGAAGCTAAAAACCCCTAATTTTATTTTTGCAAATAAATTAAAAGCATTAGTTCCATTTCATCTTCAAGCGAATTTTAATTTATTTGCAAAAATAAAATTAGGGTTTTTCTTCTATTTTTGAAACATGGTTGGAACTGTGAATGAAAAATAACCATATTTTAAATCAATTAATTTATAATATTAATGCTCTGTAAATTTACATTGAGCACTATTTTGTAAAAATAAAATATCTATAAGAACACCGGATTTTATATCTTACTGTTCTTTCTTTTTTTTTTATATATATATATATATATATATATATATATATATATATATATATATATAATTGTATAATTGTGTATTTGGGCAGCAATCCCTCTTTTTATACAACTTTTATTAAAAACGACTGACAAGGTTCTGCGATTAAGTTTTTTTATTTCATTTTTCTTGTGTTCGTATAAGTGTTTTCTATTATGGACAGTAAAATCTTGTCCTGGCACCTCGGCTTCAGCCACTTTCTCAGCGCCGTAACGGAGCCGTAGTGTGTAAAAACTGTTTCAACAGTTCTGCATATCCGAGCGCTTTCGGATAGAGTCCAAAAGCGTCTCAGCTTCTTCCCACGAACCGCTGCCTTGTGGAACTCATTTCCAAGAGGCTGCTCCCCCGATCACTACAATGTTATGCTGTTCAAGTCTATGACTAATCGTTATCTTCTGCATATATCCATATAAGGTATACCTCTTACTCTCTAACCCTCTACCTTGAGTGCCCCCTAGGCTTTGTACAGGGTGAACACCATAATAAAAAAATAATAAAATTTTTTTATACTTTGCTATGTTCTTCTATTTATTTATTTATTTAAGCAATTCACCTCAAGCAAGGCGGGGGTGATGCTAGCATGCAAGGGGTAACAGAGGATTGAGAACAAGAGTAAAGAGGCGTGTTTGAGGAAAGGATACAGAGAAGGACGGGGAACAAGCTCAGGGTGTCAGATGTCGATTGGCATTACACTTGAATATTTGAAGATTATAGTCATCGGGGAAGAAAGCAAGGGAAAGGGAGTTCCACAAATGGGAAGTTCGAGAGAAGAAGCTGTTTGAGTAGAAAATACGATTGCATTTAACCGTTTGAAAAAAAATACTGAAATACCGAATTTCTGCAGGTTTTTGCTTACAAACTGACTTCAAAATTTTACTATTTCAAGAATAAATTCAAATAAAATTGATATTTTTGTATTAGAAACATTGAACTGAAAATATATTCAAACCAGAAATTCTAATTAGGAATCATCACAAGCAAAATATGCAGTTTTTTTTTACTGTATTCGAGAAGTAAAAACTGTGTAAAAAGATTGTAAAAGATTACAAAAAATACTACCAAATGAATAGGATTTGTTAGATCATATTTTAGATCGTAATTAATAAAAACAAAAAATAGATAAAAGTGTATATAACACCATAATACTGCTGGGCACAAATTATAAGACAAAATGTTTTAAATTTGTATTGTTTATTGAAAATTACAGTAAAAGTACTTCACTGTATAACATATCACATCATAATATAGCTAAATTGTTCAGTATAATTTCCCTTTGAAGTAAATGAAGGTCTTATTTGATGGCAAAATTATTTAGTAATAATGTGCTTGTGCCATGTATCTTGTCTATAGACAATTTGTATAGCTTCAGTAAATTATAAATTTTATAAAGCTGTGCTATAAGGTTTTCACTCAACACCGGAATTAAATTCTAACGCTACGATTTTGAACTTAAACTTAATTTTTAAAATCATTTCCTCAAAAAATGGTAGCGATTTAGAAAACAATATTTTGTGTCCTTAATTATCATCTCAAAACTCAGCTTTTAAATTGAGTGCAATATCATGGTTCCAAAATCGATCCGCATTGCTGCGTAGTCTTACATCAAAAACGATAATACTGTCATTTTTCTATGAAGTCCTAAATAAAATGGGACATAATAACTTTTAAAAATTTGCCTATTGATTAAACTGACAACTCTTTCTTTCAGCAACTTTACCAAGCTTGATATGTTTATTGTGTTTACTCCTTAGATTTGCATACGTTCGTTCCAACCAGTATATCACCAACGCGTTTGAGTCAGTTGAACAGAGTCATCGATGCGGCGAAGTTAGAAGGTAAAGATGTGGCCCTGTGTACCGTTTGTTTTCACCCCGGTTGAGATCATCTCTTTTGCAGACGATACTGCATCCGCTTGTTTGAATTGATTTACCATCCAGATACAAAATAAAGAATGTCCTGTAATAACGTGTCAATCGCCAGATAAAAATTTTGAATAAATAATATGTTGAAAACGTTCTTAATACAGAAAATCAGTTAAGTATTCTACGGTAAGTTTGTAACGGTAGTGAATGGCCACAATTGAATCCGTACATTTTTTACTTTACAAATGTGTAAGCAAAACAATAAGCAAATAAGAGAAAACAACACAAAACTGAGAAAAGACAAAGGCGATATTTTGGTCAACAAACAATTTTCAATATATTGTAAAAAGAATTACAATGGCGTAAATTTTTGGTTTAAATCTTGGAGTTTGTTTAACTAACTTTAAACTTAAAAAAAATGAGGAAAAAAAGAGAAAGAAAGAGAGAGAGAATTGTGAAAGTGTGTTGAGTCATGTAATCCCTTTAATTTCACATGAAAACTAAAACTATAATAATATTTAAAAACAGTCCCAGTTTGAAGCTTGGAAATTATAATCCTACTGAAAAACTAAAAACGATATAATTAAAAAATACTGGAGAACAACTCTTTTTGGAAAATATATAAATGAAAGAAAACAAAATAACTTCAACTGTTAAATCGATAAATAAGTGTACCCATGTATATTAAGACAATATACACGTAATGAAGTCGCGCAAATAAATAGCACATTACTTCGTCTCTCATATTTGACATTCAATTTGTTCTTCAATTCCTGTCGGCTAGTGTGCCTGTAGAGATTTTCCAAGCGTAGTAACTGATCTAGCAAGACGAGCTTGCTAACCATTACACCATGCCGAGGTGCCCAGGTTAGTGTACCTGTATGTGAGAGCGCGAACTCCTCTGAACATGGACCTTATATTCTTGTCTGCATTGTCTGAGAGATTTTGCCCGTCTTCTCATGGGAGATGGGCAGTTATATAAGCCCAGGTAGGCTTATATAACTGTCTGTCCAACGGTCTTTTCCACGAGAAGCTGAGCCGACACATGTTCATCTGTTGAGATCGCCACTAACATCGAATTAATCTCGAATATCCACTTCCGGCGAGAAGGCATTCAATCTTTGTCCGGCTTTGCTGAAAAACTGTGTGCAAACCGCATCTTCTTCTTTATGGGCCGTGTGCCTTCAAAATTTAGGTGATCATGGCACTCCACATTTTCCTGTATTTTGTAGCTCTTTATCTTTGTCTTGTTGCTATTTCTCCTAAACCTTGTCGCGCCAATCATTTACCCAAGCTCACTATGTTATGCGTTGTTTTCCTCTGCCCCGCTTGCCTTCAATCTGTCCTGTGAATATCAGATTTTCCAAGCCCTCTCTCCTCATGTATCCCAGAAATTTCAACTGTCTCTTCTTGATGTTAAGAATAAGTTTTCATTTTGTTTCCATTTTCTCTAAAACTTCGTCGTTGCTCACCTATTCGGTCCATGGTTTCCTTAGTATCCTTCTGTAGATATAGAAGGACTGATATTATGTAACAGTTCAGTAGTCTTTTCTTTGTTTCTGTTGCTTCATGTCTCCTCCCCATCCTTCAGGAGATTCTCCATCATTCACTGCCATATAGGAAGACAGATATTACGTAACAGTTCAGTACTCTTTTCTTTTCTTTGTTTCTAACGAAGTTTTTTCTCTGTTTCTTAAGACTCTTCTTAGCTTTAGGAATGCATCTTTGGCTATCCCAATCCGTCTTCGGATTTCAGTGTCACACTTTTCCGTTCTCTGTTAAAAAACTTAAGTAACCCTACTCTGCATAGTGTTCTCTTGTTTTCTCTCATCCATTCTCTCTGCGCACACATGCATATATTAATTTCAGTCAACCTGCAACAATATAATATTCAATTTTATTCTGAGTTTTCGAACACGAAAAAAAAAAAAAAAAAAAAGAAAGAAAGGAAGAAATAACACGAGTTCATGTATTTAAAAACAACGAAATAAAACTTAATTTAAAAAAAAAGAACCCGTACAAAAAATAGGTACTAATTTCAGTATCCATCTGCCCCCCAAAATAAAAAAGATTTTGTGATAAAAAGAGGGAGAGGATAAAATTTTAATCAGTGAAGTTCAGGTTACACCCAGATGAAATTCCTTTTTATGACTATAGACATCGTTGAAAAGTTTGGTGTTTCTGTATATGTGTATTAAAGGTCTTACAGAGGAGTAAAGAGTAGAGAAATCAACTGCTGCTAATACCTCAGTGATAATAAGAATTTTACAACTTGCAATCGCCAGTCAAGAAGAATGTACTGTCAAAACGTTGTGGTAGGAGAGAATTACTTTTAGCTCCCTGTAATATACCCGCTTCTAAATGGCTTTATCTACTAACTTTATCGGATTGTATTTAGCTTTTTTATGTGACCTGGGTGGCTCAGTTAGGCTCTGGCTATTAGAAAATTGGGTGTGTTCCCATCGTTGAAATACATGCATGTTTTTGACGTGTGTACGCCTACACGATAGGTCAATTGAGTACGCCTAGTGGAGGTCACAAAAACAAGGGGAGAAGATAGCGACTGGATTTGAATGCATCAGAAGCAGTGTGATTGGACGATAAATTACAAAAGCTTGAATTATATTCATTTGTTTGTTTACAAGGATGTGTCTTATCCAATTTATTCAGTCTGCACAGTGAGACAATGAGAATTAGAAATGCTACCAGGATTCATGATTGGCGGCCACGATCTTAACAACACAGTGTTGATAGCAGACAAAGAAGGGAGACTTCAATAATTCTTACAGAGGATAATGAAAGAAAGCAAGAAGAAAGGACTGAACACAAATTGCAAGAAAACACCAGATGCAAATTAGAAATTGAAGATATCAAAATCAAACAAATACAACAATGTAAATTTCGGGGAAGTCTTTTAGCAGAGGATGGAAATTGCGACACTGAAATCCGAAGACGTATTGACATAGCGAAAGATGTCTTCCAAAAGCTAAGCAAAGTATTATGAAACAGAAAATTTACCTAAGAAACAAATAAAAGAGTACTGAATTTTTATATACAATATCCTCGCAAGATGAAGAAGGGACTTAAGTGAGCAGAAATGTTGTTCTACAGAAGGATGCTGGGAATACCATAGACAAATAAAGGAAATTTATACTCAGAATCAGAAAGAGACAGTTGGAATTTCTAGGGCACGTAATGAGGAAAGAGGGTTTGCAAAATTTGACTGATGGAAAGAGGGACAGAGGTGAGCGTCACATAAGCTACCTAACGAATAAATAGTTTTCAGAACAGGGTTTAGGAGAGATAGCAAAAAGACAAAAATCATTAAACGCTACAAAGAACAGGAAGTCGTGGAGAATCATGACCACCAAAGTCCTGAAGGGATATGGCATATAGGAAAGAAGTCAACCAGACCTATGTCTACGTTTTTTTTTTCATTATGAGTTTTGCCTTATAAGTTATTAAATAACCCAACAAAAACAAATTTTGAAATTAAACAGTCAGCAAATGGTATAATGCGCCTCATTGATGATTGCTTTGGTTAAGGTGCTTAGTGTCTATTTTCCATTTCAGATTTTGGCATCGGTTATCACGAGACATGCTTCATGAATTATTTTAGAAAAAATAATTTACGATTAATATACAGGGTGGGGCAGAGCAACTTGCTTATTTGGAATATCAATTAAAACACAAATAATGCAGGCATACATGTAATTCTTTGAACTGCAACTAGTTCAACATTTAAATTTTATTTTTTACCTAGTTTTAAAGATGATATC
>CAHIKZ030000002.1:2982500-3210000 GCA_903632075.3 Acanthosepion pharaonis
TTTGTTACGTTTTTCATCCTTTAGGATTTGATTATGTTGGTGCGACTACACATGCACACGAACGAGAGATGCTGAGAATTTTAATTTTTCTTTTATTTAAAATTTTAAATTCCCAGCATCCCTCGCTCGTGCGAATGTGTAGACACACCAACACAACGTAGTCCGATGAAGTCTTAAAGGACGAAACGTGTCACAAGAAAACTTTTCCCACTTTGTTATACATTTTTCCTGATTTTTACGAACATTATACCTTTTCCTTTCAATTTTATTTTATATCTCAGAATACTTCTTGTTTTAATTTTCCATTTTTTTTTTTCATAATCGTGAACTAGAGCCAAGGATTCCGAATCAATAGAAAAGTCTAAGGCCTAAAACTCCAGCAATTATAGGACGCCATTCTTCCTACTCTTTTTTGAAAAGCGTAATTTTGAAACCTTTTAAAAATCGTTGCTGATTTTTTTAAAAAAAAGTTTGCGTGAAGCATACCTAGAAAATCTGCAGATAGATTATATATTGCCAGTCAAGTGATGATTGGTGAGCAAATGTGAAATTGTTATGGTAATTTACCCACGCACGCATGGACTCTCCCAGCTATAAATAGGAGCAGGTACTGCCTTTTGGGAGAGGGAAGTTTCCAGTAGTCAGCTCTGAACACTCTTGCTGTAACACTCTCGTTCATATATGTTTGTATTACTTTTTCTGCTAATATATTTGTTTAACTCAATTCCTCTCTGTGTGTCTTTATTTCTGGCCCCTAACAAGACCACAACAGAAATGAAGAATGGAAATTAAACACCTCGACCAAGGCAATCACCGACGAGGTGAACTGGTCTGATCTTGTGTCCAGCGCCATTTTCACTGGCTCGAGGACCTGATGATCACCTTAGCAGTCATCTACCAGTTCGACCCACCAGGAACAGAGCACGCAGCCATTGGATGGATGTCGTTCTCATGGAGCTTCAGCAGATTAATCTGGTGCTGAAGGATGTTCCAAGACCATGATAGAGGAACAAGATGGCTCTCATGGGCTCAACGCCTTCTTCGTAGGAGATTTACAAGCAGCAGCAGGAAGTACACAGCCATAGTAGTCTCAAGCAAAATATCGCCCTTCTAACATAGTTTCTGTGAGAATTGACAGGGCGGTTGTATTCTGACACACTTTTATGCCTTTTAGTCTCCCAACTGGTATGTCTACTTACATTTATATCTTCGTCAACCTAGGAAGGTTCCAGCCGACCCTCGTATTGTTGACATATATCTTATACCGATTTATACCGAATTATTGTCACTCATGAAGTTTTTATTTTTCTAGGTTGTCCAGATTGGGCTGATGTAAATAGTAACCGCTTGTTTTGCAGATCATTATGGTGTCGTAAGCAGCGTTTTTGGAACATTCAATTTCATACGCTATTAACCTGTGAGACGGCATAAGCACAAATAGTTGCACAATCATTACCCGAGTTTCTGGCGATAAACTATACTTGTTGTTGACAGAAACTAGTTCAATTCTACTAATTTGCGGCTAGTATTTCTTTTATATTAATTTCAGTTACTTATTAAATTAGTACAAGTAGTAGTAATATTATATTAAAGTTTATAATTATTTTTTATTTATTTTTTTAAGCATTTTACTCCAAGCAAGGCGGGAGTGCCACTAGCATGCAAGGGGTTACAGAGGGCAAAGAACAAGAGTAAAGAGGCGTTCTTGAGGGGAGGATAAAGAGAAGAACGGGGAACAAGATCAAGGTATCAGAAGATGTCGATTGGCATTACACTTTAATATTTGAAGATTATAGTCATCGGGGAAGCAAGTAAGGGGAAAGGAGTTCCACAGACGGGAAATGCGAGAGAAGAAGGTAGGTTCTTGAGTAGAAGAGACGGTTACATTTAACCGTTTAGATAGTGAAAAGGTGGGACCGTGATGCCAACCTAGTAGCTTGCTTAAATTCATGCAGTCTGGAAACCAGAGAAAGCAACTCGTCAGAAATGTTGGCATGAAAATACTTATAGAAGAGACAGAGGGAAGCCACGGTACATCTCTGAGAAAGCGACTGTAGATCAGGACTTATCACACTGCATACCTGTTTCTGGATTTTGTCGAGGTCCTCGAGGCTTACAGCGGAGGAACCAGACTATATGAAATGCGGTACAGTGCAACGGGATGGATTGTTGGATATGTTAATGTTAGTTACCCCGTTATTGTATGTATTTGTAGTTGATAGAGGATTCCATTTCCCTATTTTTTTTAACTGAAAATGAAATGAATAAAACGTGCAACAATAGCATAAACAAGAATGTGTATTTTTCTTTTCGTGATGTCAATCACAATATTGCTATTTTGTGTGTTAAAATGTTCTCAGTATTATTGTCTCTTTTGTTGTCTTTAAAAGTTTATGCGTATTTGTTTTTGCTCGTTCCGAGAATTTCGTTGCTAAGGGTCGTATATGAGACCGTCAACTGTGGATTTTACGGGTCGATGGTGATACGTCTGTGTATTTCCTTTTTACTACCGCTGTTCTAATGATTGTGGGAGGAAGGTCACTTTTATAATGATGAAGTTTCAGATTTTAGAATGATGAAATATTTAATCTATATTTTCAGAATGCTGAAATATCCTTATCAATCATCACAGGTGAAAAGGTTGTTTTTAGAATGGTGGAATATCATCATCATTCTGGATCGTAACAACTGACAACAATTATTAATTATTGGCTTGTATTTTTTTTTTCATTTTCATTTCAATTGGCTTACGGCCGTATCACGCTGAAACATCTGTTCTCTTATGATGATAGAAGTTAAGCAACCTCGATCTTGGTCAGTGTCTAGATGGGTGACGGCTTTCGAAATATCAGATTCAGTAAGCTTGGATGTGTGTGGAGTAATGGATAATGGCTCGGAAGTGTTAATCAGAAAGCTGTGTGCTACATCCAGTTGAGTTCGTTATATTCACTTTGCACCACTTCTCCCTCTCCAGCTATGGGTTAATTAGTATGACTTGTATTACTAAAGCATTAGTAAGAATTTTTTTGAGATAATAATATCACAAAAATATTCTTATAATCTAAAAATATTTATTTACATTATTCGGATTGTTGTCTCATCTTTATTTTCATATTCACGACGTTTCGGACGTTGTACACTCTGGCCTTCTTCAAGTGATATACGTTGAAATTTCGAACCGAACACTTTTTTTAGTCTACGTGCGTAGCTTGTTCTAGTTCCACACGCCTTTTCGGGATATCTTAGTTTCACTCAATTCCTTTTAGTAACTCAACCATCCAAATTTTTGTTCATCTCTACTGTGGTCAGGTATTGATCCCACAACACTTTTGGTCAAGTCACTGGATCACTTCAACCAACGCTGGGATTTCTATGTGTCCTAAAGGGAATTAACAGGACTGACAAGGTACTGTGGTTAACTTTTCTTTTAGTTAATTTTTCTTGGGATATATATATATATATATATATATATATATATGTGTGTGTGTGTGTGTGTGTGTATATTTTCTTTTCTGGACATAACGTATGTAGAAATTGTCCGAATGTTCTGTATGCTGACTGTATTTGCTAAATAAAAACATTCCTATAACACTAGATACGTATATGAATATATATATATATATATATATATATATATATATATATATATATATATATATATAAAAAAAAAGAATAGCCGAGAGCGCTCGGACATACAGAACATTATATGTCCAGAAAAAAAAAAATATATGATTACAAGAAAGATTAAATAAATAACTTCACTTTGTCAATCAAGAAAATATATATATATATATATATATATATATATATATATATATATATATATATATATATATATATATGATAAAATATAGTTTTAAGGTATGCTATATTTATGGATTAAATTGCTCATTATTGATGTAATGTCTACTTATAAAATAATAATATAATATATATATATATATATATAGATAGATAGAGAGAGAGAGAGCAGCAACGCTTGTCGCATATGGTTTGATGCTCCTCCTATATATTTAGAGATTCTTGATACAATCTAAAGAAGAATCTGCAATGCTATTGGCCCTGACCTGGCATCTCGGCTTCAGTCACTTTCCCACAGCTGTAACGTAATAATGTAATTTTTTTCTGTTCTTGACATAATGTATGCAGAAATTGTCTGAATTATCTCTATCTCCGAGAATCCCACAAAAAAAGAAGAAACAGTTAGCATAGAACTTGCAGTTTTATCTATTTATGTCAACTGTAAAATGATGAGACCTTACCGTCAATCTAGTACTTCGCTTAAATTCGTAAAGTTTAGGTACTATAGAGGAATGTTCATCAGAACAATTGCCACGAAAGTATTTATAGAAAAGTCGCAGTTATGCAATCTATAAATTTTGAATTCCGAATTCTTCTCTCTTAGTAGTCAGTCACGGTTAGAAGTCCAGTCTACCCTGCTATTTTACTGGGGTTCTTACTATTACACCACCTGGATGCTTTTTTTTCTTTTGCTTACAGTACCCGGTTTTTCCAAGCGCTACTCCAATCTAAGTACTGATCGGATTCGGCGCTGCTTAATTTCGGTAATCGAACGAAAGAATCGTTCGTTTAGCGGGACTGTAAGCATATAATTCTGCGCTCCCAATAAATTATATAAATGTTCAAGTAGCTTTATCTGTAACTGTTCCTTCTCCAAGTCGCCCATTTGTTCAACATGTGTAGATCAGCATGAAAAAGAAACAAGTTAATCGGCCGGGTTACAAATAAGTTGACAAATGTTTACTCTGAATCGTAAAAATAACTTGAAAGAATTTGGCAATTTGTGTGCGTGTGTCTTTACACACACACACAACACATACACACAATACCCTCATAAAATAATACACACGACGCTTGTTGCCAAATTTATGTGTTAATTCAGTACTGACTTCGTTTGAAGTTAAGAAAAATACTTATTTACGGATCCCTCGAGATAGCGTTTGTTTCGATTAAGATCAGAAATTCTTGTGTTCCACCTAAGTTACAGTGTTTCAATCTCTATATCATATAATTGCGTTTATTTCTCGGTTAAATAAGAATATTCATGTACGAATTAATTTTCTTTAATAGTGTACGTGGCATAGCGCGTCTTAGCTGTGAGATTATGGCACTAAGGAATTTCGCTTGTCAGAACATTTTCCAGAGAAATAGCGAAAGAATAGCGAGAGATGTGTAAAGGATTCCTGTTTGGGAAAAGGGTTTGTACGGCGAAAATTCTTTATCCACAAGGTTTTTGAATTCTATCAAGACTGGAAAATGAAGACTCGGCAGTTTCGACCCAGATATGTTAGCAGTACTCTATTGTATGTTTAATCTGCTCTTGCATAAATTCCTAATTCTGATCCAGACACCCTCAGTTTTATGTATGAGAGGTATCTCGAGAAGGAATTGAAATGAATTCCTGGTTTGAAAAAATCTATAATGGTCGTGGGGACAAGAAAGAAAGAATATTTTCATATAGGCATGAACGTTTAAATATATCAGTTATATTTTTTACAGTAAGTGTTGTAACCTTGTTAAAGTTACTGAATAGAATAATCAAACGAAGGGTGGTAATGAACGATAATACTTATGACACGAACAACACATACAAGATTCACCAGCGGCGTGTAGAAGAAATCAACTGCTAAAAGTGAGTCAAGTGAATTTCACAATGAATCTCCAACTGCAGGATATCTACCAACCGCCCCATGCGGTTAGACGTGGCACAAGGCCGAATTTAATGTGGGGTATCAGATCCCGGGTTCGTTATATTCACTTACGCACAAATATCATTGAGAAAGGTATGCATTCTCCTCTTCTTCCCCAGCTACGGGTTAATTAGTAAGAATTATATTACGAAATCATCATTATCTCTAGAAGAAAAAAAGAAAAAAACATTCTTACAATCTAAAAATATTTTCAGTCTTGAAATAACCTGTAATGGGTTGATAAACAGTAAAAACGAATCAATCCGCACCTGGTGATTACATCGTGCATGAACCTCATATATTTATTATTAGTGTAAGTTTTAGCTCTGTTATTATGCATCAAGCACTGTTTTATTACCACCAGCACTCAATGTGCGATACTATATATATATATATATATATATATATATATATATATATATATATATATATATATATGTATGTATTTCTTGGTTATTGTTGGTTAAATAAATATGTGAATGTATGTGGTTCTCCTGAGAAACTCACTGACTTCTTTTTCAAGTTTTGCTTTTTTAACTTTGATAAAAAGTAAATCTTGGAAAAGTCAAAATATTCAGATAAGAAAAATGGTTTCTAATAATAAAAAAATTAAAATTGTTCCATCCAAAACTTAGTTATTAGTTTTAAAACGGGTGCTGTTCCATAGCCATCACCCAAGAGGGTTGTTAAATATTTTAAAAAAACAAAAAAAAAAAACATCTCGTGTCCTTGAATGTTAGTACGTAGAACATTGTTGGTCACGGCTAACCGAGAATATTCTATTGACGTAAGAGCAGCTCCCAGCAGAGCCTTCTCAATTCCTGTCTCACATGACAATATTTGCCGACAAAACATCGACAGGATAAAAAGAAATGAAAAACTCTCCAACTTATCCTTTAATTTCTTTTCTTCATATAAAGCTATTTTTTTTTTACAGATTTACATTCAATTTAAAAAAAAAACAAAAAAACTTTTTTCTTTCAATAAGGTCCGGTTCATAATAGTGTACCGAGGAGGGGAAAAAGAGAATATTTCCAGTCTCCAGTTCCCCATTATAGTCATTAGTATATCTATAATATACCTTAATGTAACAGACGGTGCTTACGGCCACATCATGTTGAAATGCTGGTTCCTGTACGATCAACGAAGTTAAAAATTATTGAACCTGGTCAGTACCTAGACTGGTGAGCACTTCGTAATGTACGGCTGGAGCAATGGATAACAGCTCGGAATTGAAAATTGGAGTTTCATGTTCAAATGCCAGTCGAGTTCGCTATATTATCCTTCGGAAAAGTAGAAATCCACCTATTCTCCCGAAACTATGGAGACCTGTATCAGTAAATCATTATTATGTCTCAAAAATTCTTATCATCTAAAAACAATATTTTCTAGATTTAAATAATCTGCAATGAATCGATAATCAGTAAAGAATCAATCAATTTTGAACAATTTATTTTCCATCTCGTTGAATTTATGATTATTTCTGATATAATATTGGGGAGGCTGAATTGGCCGAAATGTTAATTCAGATTCAATATTTATATATATATATATCAGCACATGGTGTAACCATATTAGATATACCAATTTGTTCACTAGCTCAGTCACTAAATGTGGGAAGATCTGAATGGCCTTTCACTACAGAATTAATAATTATCAGAATCGAATCAAGTCGGATACTCACGAAAGATTTCCTGTAGAACAACATTTCTGCCGAGAAAAAAAACACATGATTTTAAAAGCCATGCAATATTCACAATAATTGAAAAAATAGAAATAGATAGAAAAGATGACATTAGAAAAAATACTGGAGGAACATGAAGACAAATGGATTTTGCGCCTTAAAATACTTCGTCCAGATATAATTTATTGATTAATAACCCCATAAATCAAACCCTACCCACATTTATCATCCACACAAGACAGACATGCTTGCAGAAGCATTGAGGTCTTCCACTTATACATACACTCTTACGAATATATACACATACACACATCACACATACTTCCAAAGAACTAAAAGATAACATATCCTTAAAACACACACATGCCTTACCCAGCATCCAATAAAACTGTCAAAATGACTAAGGCGGCTATTCTTAATGTCAGGAATCTTCCATCTTAAAAACAACTTGAAAGAGGCCTTTGACCAACACAAGGTCCGACCAAAATTAACAATAAAAAACAAATAAAAACTACAGATAAGGTTCACTTTCCTCAGAAACAGTAATTCTCTTCTGTAGTTCACTGCTACTAACAAATTTGAAATAGTAAAACAAAAAAAAATATTGATATACAACCCAGTGTGTCTGAAAATTTTAATTTTTAAAAATATTCTATTGTTCAAAACATATATATATATATATATATATATATATATATATATATATAACATTTTTTTTTTTTTGGTCAAAGTTAGATTTATCCGGAAAACGCTTGTATAAAATACACAATATAGAAAAGAAAAACTGAATGTGCAGAGCTATTAAATATCAAAGTCAATGAATACTAACCACTCACGCAACTATGGTATCCACCGTTAAGTTTCCTTCAGGCAGTGGAGTTTAATAGTAATTCCTGAGAGCTTTCCTGAAAGCTCTGTTTATTTTTTTAAAATATTCTCAATGTGGATTACCGTTGAAGAGGAGGAGTAAAGCAAGAGTAGTTAGAATGTAAAGGAGGGGGAGGGAAAATTAATATTAATAAAATTTGTATTAAAAAAAAATTGTGCATTCGACTTAAAAAGCAAACAAACGCATACACGACATTAAAAAATATAAAATGGCGACAATTTACCCATCGCACCCTATATATATATATATATATATATATATATATATATATATATATATATATATATATATTTCTTACAATTGGAATTAAGATACCATTAGTTAATGACCATTTTTACCTACGAATTTTAAATTTCTTTGTTATGTTGTTGGAGGCCAGTGCGTTTTTCATGATTTCCCAGCTTTTTTTGGCGTGCTGTTTCTGTCTTTTAATTGCCATATGTATGTTGATTGTGTGGTGCTCTTGGAGTATTTTCTGTTGGAGAATGTGCTTGTATTTTTTTTTTTTTTACTTGAATGGTCCTTCTATGGCTCCGATGTAGTGCTGTTTGCGTTTACCTTGGCTTTATTGGGGGTCCTTGATTGCGTTAGTGTAGGCTGTTAATTTTTGTTGTGGCTTTTATAATTTGCGATATATTTTTAGTGCAGCTATAGCTAACTTTTTCGTTGTTTTTTAAAGATATTTTTGCTAAAGGATTTGTTGTGGGGAAGTGTTTTTCTATTGGGTTCAGAAATTTCCTGCCGATGTTTGTTTTGACAGGTTTATTGCATGGTGGGTTAAACAAAATTATGTTTCTTTTTCTTTTTTGTGTGTGTGTGAAGGTGTGTATTCTAGCTGTTGTATATATCCACTTTTTCTTAGTGCGTTGTCATATGGTGTTTTCTTGCTGTTGAAAATGTTTATGTTTGATGAGTTTTCCGATAACCTGTACTTGATGGTTACGGATATTTGCTTGATGATTGAAGGTGGGTGGTTGGAGGATGTCTGTACGTAAGTGGGGGTGTCATTATCTTTTTTTGTACGGTTCATATGTTTGTTTGTTCAGATTGAGAGTGACGTCGAAGAAGTTTACTATTCTTGTACTTGCATTAATTTCTACATTAATTCCAATTGTTTTTAGAACGTTTACTATTTTTTCCTAAATCTGTCTATTATGGGGACATTGGGTTCTCTTGTCAGAATAAGCCCGTCATCTCTATATAAGACCGGGTCATTTTTCCCTAAACTTCTGGCTAGTATTCGAACACGTGGATACATGTCTGTGCCTGGTGCTGCATTTTTCATATATGTATATATTTGTGAGAAATACAATACGTACACCTGCATATATGTATGTCTGCGTACGTACGAATGCAATGCCAAAACGGACACAGGAGAATTTTTTTCTACCTACTGGGACTGAGGAAAGGAAGATGAAACAATCTTTTTTTTTCTATTTGGCATCATCTTTCAGCCTCAGCCGAGATCGAACTCACCATTACTTTGATTGGTGTAGTTCATCATCTTGTCAAATAGCTGAATTCTTGATGCTTCGCTAGGGCTATCAAGGATGTTTTTTATCGTGACACCAACACTAAAATGGCTTGCCAACCAAGGCTCACAGAGACTCCATTCACCCTCATCTAAGAGCAGGTTTGAATTCAGAGTTTTCCTTCTCCTAGACCAGTTGCCATCCAAAGCTACAGAACCCAGTCTGTCCTGCTATTTACCCATAGCTGGAGGGAGAAGAAAGAGAATTCACACCTTTCTCAAGGGTGTTAGCACGTAAGTGAATGTAATGAATTCGACTGGAATTCGAACTCGGCTCTCAGATTCCTCAATCCAAGCCGCTATCCATTACTCCACCAAACGTAATCAAACTGAAACTGACATAGATTCAAATTTAAAAAAATAAATCAGTTTGTCTGAGGACTAAATAATACGGGACCATGACGGTCTCTTCGGGCGATACTTTTAACATTTATTTAAAAAAAACCCACAAAGAACGCTACATAATTATCTTTCAAAAAAAAAATAACAGGCGCATGATCATTGAAAAACCATGGCAGTTCAAAAGAATGATCGCGTATATGAATTAACCTCTTGATTTTTAAAGTTAAAAGCTCTACATGTTATTTTTATTTTCACTTATATTTTTTCTCACGTGTATTGAGCACTTTTTAATACTACAGTTTTCCTGGTCTGATTCAACTCTGACCATTAACCTTTATATATATATATATATATATATATATATATATATATGTATGGTGTATTAAAAATACTTTTACAAGCTTTGGTGTGTGTTCCTCACACCAAAACAAGGACAAAATTCCATGCAAGTATATGTCCGCAAATATTTCGTTTTTGAGTTATTTTTTAGAAAGTTTACGGAAGATGGCGCTGTGTTGCCATGTAGACTAGTTTGTGGTGCCATGGGTCCTCTCTTAGCAAAGCGATGATAAACAGCAGCAAAGGTTGGATGACTCGGCTGCGTTAAATTTAGAAACTCAGCCGTGCAGCCTCGCTTTCATTAGTATTCGCGCAGCCGCATATAAAAATCATATCTGCCTGCTCACGATATGAATATCCTGACATTGTTAAACGTAACACTTCTCAGTTAACTCACTATTACACACGTTAAACAGACTAGCCGCAAATGTACACGAATGACAAATGTAACCTAGTCTATATTGCAAGACAGCGCCATTTACCGTAAACTTTCCCAAAAACGAAAGAATTGTGGACATAAGATTATATGGATTTTTGTCCTTGTTTTGGTGTGACGAACCCACTTCCAAAGTTAGTAAAAGTATTTTTAATACACCCTGTATATATATATATATATATATATATATATGTGTGTGTGTATGTGTTTATGTAAACGTATACGTGAAGAAAATTAAAAACAAAACAATGAGAAAATCTACTAAAAACCCTGTTGTTCATCTCGCAGTGTTTTTGCTCGTTAAAGCTGTCGAGACTAAGATTAGTTTCTCGAAAGGAAATTGTCGCCGACAGAGATAAGATTATATCCCCCTAAAGAGGAAAAAAAACGCCTTGAAGAATTGTCGAGAGAAAACGCAACCAGAGGAAGCTGGCGATAGTCTATCCATGTAACGTGTAGAAGGTGACAACGTACAAAAGTATCTCCATGGACATTCGGGGTGACGCCAAGATTAAAGGATAAAAGAAATGTACCCTTCAAGACGGAAGACCCCTGAGGACTAAGATAGCAAATTAAGGAAGATGTAGGTCATCACATCCGGGGACAGGAAGCAGGATTTCGTTAATGGTTTCATTTCAGAAACTCTTCTGGAATATGGATATATCAGATCATTGCAAAAGTTCGTAGCCGATTTAAAAAATTGTCATAAAGGAATAAAGTGTCGTTGCCGACACTGAAGTTTGAACATAGATCGCCCGTGAGCAAAAACGGCGATTCAATTTTAAATTAAGTAGATCACGTGACATAGAGGAAATGTTTACCTGGGAATTAGCCTGGCGTCTAATAAAAAATAACTCTTCTTTCAGTATTCTATATCTCTATACTATTCACTATATTATTTCTCTAAACGGATCACTATTTCTACACTGTTCTCTATTACTATACGGTTCGTTATTCTCTATACTATTCGCTATACTATTTCTCTAAATGGATCACAATTTCTACACTGCCCTCTATTACTATACGGTTCGTTATTCTCTATACTATTCACTATACTATTTCTCTAAACGGATCACTATTTCTACACTGCCCTCTATTACTATACGGTTCGTTATTCTCTATACTATTCACTATACTATTTCTCTAAACGGATCACTATTTCTACACTGCCCTCTATTACTATACGGTTCGTTATTCTCTATACTATTCACTATACTATTTCTCCATACAGATCACTATTTCTACACTGCCCTCTATTATTATACGGTTCGTTATTCTCTATACTATTCGCTATACTATTTCTCTAAACGGATCACTATTTCTACACTGCCCTCTATTACTATACGGTTCGTTATTCTCTATACTATTCACTATACTATTTCTCTAAACGGATCACTATTTCTACACTGCCCTCTATTACTATACGGTTTGTTATTCTCTATACTATTCACTATACTATTTCTCCATACAGATCACTATTTCTACACTGCCATCTATTATTATACGGTTCGTTATTTCTCTATACTATTCCTTATACTATTTCTCTAAACGGATCACTATTTCTACACTGCCCTCTATTACTATACGGTTCCTTATTCTCTATACTATTCACTATACTATTTCTCTAAACGGATCACTATTTCTACACTGCCTCTATTACTATACGGTTCGTTATTCTCTATACTATTCACTATACTATTTCTCTAAACGGATCACTATTTCGTTATTCTCACTATTCCCTATTTCTATTACTATACGGTTCGTTATTCTATACTATTCACTATACTATTTCTAAACGGATGACTATTTCTACACTGCCATCTATTATTATACAGTTCGTTATTCTCTATACTATTCTATACTATTTCTCTAAACGGATCACTATTTCTACACTGCCCTCTATTACTATACGGTTCGTTATTCTCTATACTATTCACTATACTATTTCTCTAAACGGATCACTATTTCTACACTGCCCTCTATTACTATACGGTTCGTTATTCTCTATACTATTCACTATACTATTTCTCCATACAGATGACTATTTCTACACTGCCATCTATTATTATACGGTTCGTTATTCTCTATACTATTCGCTATACTATTTCTCTAAACGGATCACTATTTCTACACTGCCCTCTATTACTATACGGTTCGTTATTCTCTATACTATTCACTATACTATTTCTCTAAACGGATCACTATTTCTACACTGCCCTCTATTATTATACGGTTCGTTATTCTCTATACTATTCACTATACTATTTCTCTAAACAGATCACTATTTCTACACTGCCCTCTATTACTATACGGTTCGTTATTCTCTATACTATTCACTATACTATTTCTCTAAACGGATCACTATTTCTACACTGCCCTCTATTACTATACACGGTTCGTTATTCTCTATACTATTCACTATACTATTTCTCTAAACGGATCACTATTTCTACACTGCCCCTCTATTACTATACGGTTCGTTATTCTCTATACTATTCTTTATACTATTTCTCTAAACGGACTATTTCACTGCCCTCTATTTATACGGTTCGTTATTCTCTATACTATTCACTATACTATTTCTATTACTATTTACGCCCTCTATTTCGTTATTCTCTATACTATTCACTATACTATTTTCCTAAACAGATGACTATTTCTACACTGCCCTCTATTATTATACGGTTCATTATTCTCTATATACTATTCACTATACTATTTCTCTAAACGGATCACTATTTCTACACTGCCCTCTATTACTATACGGTTCGTTATTCTCTATACTATTCACTATACTATTTCTCTAAACGGATCACTATTTCTACACTGCCCTCTATTACTATACGGTTCGTTATTCTCTATACTATTCATTTCTCTAAACGGATCACTATTTCTCCATACAGATCACTATTTCTACACTGCCCTCTATTATTATACGGTTCGTTATTCTCTATACTATTCGCTATACTATTTCTCTAAACGGATCACTATTTCTACACTGCCCTCTATTACTATACGGTTCGTTATTCTCTATACTATTCACTATACTATTTCTCTAAACGGATCACTATTTCTACACTGCCCTCTATTACTATACGGTTCGTTATTCTCTATACTATTCACTATACTATTTCTCTAAACGGATCACTATTTCTACACTGCCCTCTATTATTATACGGTTCGTTATTCTCTATACTATTCACTATACTATTTCTCCATACGGATCACTATTTCTACACTGCCCTCTATTATTATACGGTTCGTTATTCTCTATACTATTCACTATACTATTTCTCTAAACGGATCACTATTTCTACACTGCCCTCTATTACTATACGGTTCGTTATTCTCTATACTATTCACTATACTATTTCTCTAAACAGATCACTATTTCTACACACCCTCTATTATTATACGGTTCGTTATTCTCTATACTATTCACTATACTATTTCTCTAAACAGATGACTATTTCTACACTGCCCTATTTCTACATTTTCTGTTATTTCTATACCTCTATTATTTCTCTATACAGATTATTTCACATTCTCTATTACTATTCGTTATTCTCTACTATTCACTATTTCTCCATACAGATCACTATTTCTACACTGCCCTCTATTACTATACGGTTCGTTATTCTCTATACTATTCACTATACTATTTCTCCATACAGATCACTATTTCTACACTGCCCTCTATTACTATACGGTTCGTTATTCTCTATACTATTCACTATACTATTTCTCTAAACGTATCACTATTTCTACACTGCCCTCTATTACTATACGGTTCGTTATTCTCTATACTATTCACTATACTATTTCTCTAAACGGATCACTATTTCTACACTGCCCTCTATTACTATACGGTTCGTTATTCTCTATACTATTCACTATACTATTTCTCTAAACAGATCACTATTTCTACACTGCCCTCTATTACTATACGGTTCGTTATTCTCTATACTATTCACTATACTATTTCTCTAAACAGATCACTATTTCTACACTGCCCTCTATTACTATACGGGTTCGTTATTCTCTATACTACTATTCACTACTATTTCTCCTCTATTATTATGGATCACTATTTCTATTTCTGCCCTCTATTACTATACGGTTCGTTATTTCTATACTATTCACTATACTATTTCTCTAAACGGATCACTATTTCTACACTGCCCTCTATTACTATACGTTTCGTTATTCTCTATACTATTCACTATACTATTTCTCTAAACGGATCACTATTTCTACACTGCCCTCTATTACTATACGTTTCGTTATTCTCTATACTATTTCACTATACTCATTTCTCTATTAAACGGATCACTATTTCTACACTACAGACGGATTTACACTGCTGCCTCTCTATTATTATACGGTTCGTTATTCTCTATACTATTCACTATACTATTTCTCTAAACGGATCACTATTTCTACACTGCCCTCTATTACTATACGTTTCGTTATTCTCTATACTATTCACTATACTATTTCTCTAAACGGATCACTATTTCTACACTGCCCTCTATTACTATACGGTTCGTTATTCTCTATACTATTCACTATACTATTTCTTAAACGGATCACTATTTCTACACTGCCCTCCTATTATTATACGGTTCGTTATTCTCTATACTATTCACTATACTATTTCTCTAAACGGATCACTATTTCTACACTGCCCTCTATTACTATACGGTTCGTTATTCTCTATACTATTCACTATACTATTTCTCTAAACGGATCACTATTTCTACACGGTGCTGTTATTCTATACTATTTATTATACGGTTCGATCACTATTCTCCTCTGTTATTCACTATACTATTTTCTCTAAACGTCTAAAGGGATCACTATTTCTCTACCTCTATTTCTATACGGTTCGTTATTCCTATATTACTATATATTTCTCTAAACAGATCACTATTTTACACTACCTCTATTATACGGTTCGTTATTCTTCTATACTATTTCTCTAAACGGATCACTATTTCTACACTTTCTATTACTATACGGTTCGTTATTCTCTATACTATTCACTATACTATTTCTCTAAACAGATCACTATTTCTACACTGCCCTCTATTACTATACGGTTCGTTATTCTCTATACTATTACTATACTATTTCTCTCCATACAGATCACTATTTTCTGCCCTTATTATTATACGGTTCGTTATTCTCTATATTCTATACTATTTTCCAAACGGATCACTATTTCTACCCTGCCCTCTATTTTACGGTTATTCTCTATACTATTCACTATACTATTTCTCTAAACGGATCACTATTTTACACCGCCCTCTATTACTATACAGTTCGTTATTTCTATACTATTCACTATATTATTTCTCTAAACGGATCACTATTTCTACACTGCCTCTATTATTATGTTGTTCGTTATTCTCTATACTATTCACTATACTATTTCTAAAGGGATCACTATTTCTACCCTCTATTATTATACGGTTCGTTATTCTCTATACTATTCACTATACTATTTCTCTAAACGGATCACTATTTCTACACTGCCCTCTATTATTATACGGTTCATTATTCTCTATACTATTCACTATACTATTTCTCTAAACGGATCACTATTTCTACACTGCCCTCAATTACTATACGTTTCGTTATTCTCTATACTATTCACTATACTATTTCTAAACGGATCACTATTTCACACTGCCCTCTATTATTATACGGTTTCGTTATTCTCTATACTATTCACTATACTATTTCTCTAAACGGATCACTATTTCTACACTGCCTCTATTACTATACGATTTCGTTATTCTCTATACTATTCACTATACTATTTCTCTAAACGGATCACTATTTCTACACTGCCCTCTATTACTATACGGTTTTATTTATTCTCTATACTATTCACTATACTATTTCTCCATTAAAACGGTTATCACTATATCATTTCAACCCCTCTATTATTATACGGTTCGTTATTCTCTATACTATTCACTATACTATTTCTCTAAACGGATCACTATTTCTATTATACGGTTCGTTATTCTCATACTATTCGCTATACTATTTCTCTAAACGGATCATTTATTTCTACCTGCCCTCTATTACTATACAGGTTCGTTATTCTCTATACTATTTATACTATTTCTCCTAAACAGATCACTATTTCTACACTGCCCTCTATTACTATACAGTTCGTTATTCTCTATACTATTCACTATACTATTTCTCTAAACAGATCACTATTTCTACACTGCCCTCTATTACTATACAGTTCGTTATTCTCTATACTATTCACTATACTATTTCTCTAAACAGATCACTATTTTACACTACTATTGCCCTCGTTATTCTCTATACTATTCGTTATTTCTCTATACTATTTCTATAATTATTTCTAAACTATTTCTCTATACGGTTCGTTAACGGATCTACTATTTCTCTAAACAGATCACTATTTCTACACTGCCCTCTATTACTATACGGTTCGTTATTCTCTATACTATTCACTATACTATTTCTCTCTAAACGGATCACTATTTCTACACTACCCTCTATTTTATATTTTCGTTATTCTCTATACTATTCACTATACTATTTCTCTAAACAGATCACTATTTCTACTGCCCTCTATTACTATACGGTTCGTTATTCTCTATACTATTCACTATACTATTTCTCTAAACGGATCACTATTTCTACACTGCCCTCTATTACTATACGGTTCGTTATTCTCTATACTATTCACTATACTATTTCTCTAAACGGATCACTATTTCTACACTGCCCTCTATTACTATACGGTTCGTTATTCTCTATACTATTCACTATACTATTTCTCTAAACGGATCACTATTTCTACACTACCCTCTATTATTATACGGTTCGTTATTCTCTATACTATTCACTATACTATTTCTCTAAACGGATCACTATTTCTACACTGCCCTCTATTACTATACGGTTCGTTATTCTCTATACTATTCACTATACTATTTCTCTAAACGGATCACTATTTCTACACTGCCCTCTATTACTATACGGTTCGTTATTCTCTATACTATTCACATACCATTTCTCTAAATACTATCATTTATTTCTACACCTGCCCTCTATTATTATACGGTTTCGTTATTCTCTATACTATTCACTATACTATTTATTTCTCTAAACGGATCACTATTTCTACACCCTCTATTATTATACGGTTCGTTATTCTCTATACTATTCCTATACTATTTCTCTAAATGGATCACTATTTCTACACTGCCCTCTATTACTATACGGTTCGTTATTCTCTATACTATTCACTATACTATTTCTCTAAACGGATCACTATTTCTACTGCCCTCTATTACTATACGTTTCGTTATTCTCTATACTATTCACTATACTATTTCTCTAAACGGATCACTATTTCTACACTGCCTCTGTTCTATCCCTCTATTACTATACTATTTCTGTTATTTCTCTATATTCACTATACTATTTTCTATTTCTAAACGGATCACTATTTCTACACTGCCATCTATTACTTATACGGTTCGTTATTCTCTATACTATTCACTATACTATTTCTCTAAACGGATCACTATTTCTACACTGCCCTCTATTACTATACAGTTCGTTATTCTCTATACTATTCACTATACTATTTCTCTAAACGGATCACTATTTCTATCTACCCTCTATTACTATACGGTTCGTTATTCTCATACTATTCACTATACTATTTCTTCTCCCTAAACGGATCACTATTTCTACACTATCCTCCTATTACTATACGGTTCGTTATCTATCTATCTATCTATCTATTTTCTCTAAACGGATCACTATTCTGCCTCTATTACTATACATGGTTCGTTATTCTCTATACTATTCACTATACTATTTCTCTAAACGGATCACTATTTCTACTACCCTCTATTATTATACGGTTCGTTATTCTCTATACTATTCACTATACTATTTCTAAACGGATCACTATTTCTACATACGGTTCGTTATCCCTATCTATTACTATACTATTTTCACCTATTATTTCTACACTGCCTCTATTACTATACGTTCGTTATTCTCTATACTATTCTATTTATTTCTAAACGGATCACTATTTCTACACTGCCCTCTATTACTATACGGTTCGTTATTCTCTATACTATTCACTATACTATTTCTCTAAACGGATCACTATTTCTACACTGCCCTCTTTCCTCTGTTATTCTATACTATTCACTATACGTTATTCTCTATACTATTCCTATACTATTTCTCTAAACGGATCACTATTTCTTACTATTTCCCTCAATTATTTATACGGTTCGTTATTCTCTATACTCATACCATACTATTTTCACGGATACTATTTCTCTAAACGGATCACTATTTCTATTCATATTTCTCTATCCTATACATTTTCGGTTTTATTCTCTATTCACTTTACTATTTCTATACTATTTCTGCCCTCTATTATTATACGGTTCGTTATTTCTACTATTCACTATACTATTTCTCCATTACTATACACTGTTATTATTTATTCTCTATACTATTCACTATACTATTTCTCTAAACGGATCACTATTTCTACACTGCCCTCTATTACTATACGGTTCGTTTATTCTCTATACTATTCACTATACTATTTCTCTAAACGGATCACTATTTCTACACTGCCCTCTATTATTATACGGTTCGTTATTCTCTATACTATTCACTATACTATTTCTCTAAACAGATCACTATTTCACACTGCCTCTGTTACTATATTTCATTTATTTCTATACTATTCACTATACTATTTCTCTATACAGATCACTATTTCTACACTGCCCTCTATTATATACGGTTCGTTATTCTCTATACTATTTATACTATTTCTCTAAACGGATCACTATTTCTACACTGCCCTCTATTACTATACGGTTCAATTTATTCTCTATACTATTCACTATACTATTTCTCTAAAACGGATCTGCCCTATTTCTACACTGCCCTCTGTTACTATTTCTACACTGCCCTCTATTCTATACGTTCATTATTCTCTATACTATTCACTATCACTATTTCTCTCTAAACGTTTATCATTATTTTCTGCCTCTATTACTATACGGTTCGTTATTCTCTATACTATTCACTATACTATTTCTCTAAACGGATCACTATTTCTACACTGCCCTCTATTACTTATACAGTTTCGTTATTCTCTATACTATTTTCTCCCTATACTATTTCTCCTAAACTATTTCTACACTATTTCTACACTACCCTCTATTTTTATACAGTTCGTTATTCTGCCCTATTATACTATCTGTTATTCTATACTATTTCTATTTCTCTAAACGGATCACTATTTCTATTCTGCCTCTATTCTCTAAACGGTTTCGTTACTTACGGTTCTCTCTATACTATTCACTATACTATTTCTCTAAACGGATCACTATTTCTACACTGCCCTCTATTATTATACGGTTCGTTATTCTCTATACTATTCACTATACTATTTCTCTATACGGATCACTATTTCTACACCTGCCCTCTATTCTATACGGTTTCGTTATTCTCTATACTATTCGCTATACTATTTTCTAAACGGATCACTATTTCTACACTGCCCTCTATTACTATACGGTTCGTTATTCTCTATACTATTCACTATACTATTTCTCTAAACGGATCACTATTTCTACAGCCTCTATTACTACGGTTCGTTATTCTCTATACTATTCACTATACTATTTCTCTAAAACGGATCACTATTTCTACACTGCCCTCTATTACGGATATTACGGTTCGTTATTCTATTTCTATCTATACTATTCACTATACTATTTCTCTAAACGGATCACTATTTCTACACTGCCCCCTATTACTATACGGTTCGTTATTCTCTATACAGTTTCTATACTATTTCTCTAAACGGATCACTATTTTCTCTATTACTATACGGTTCTTATTCTCTAGATTCACTATACTATTTCTCTAAACGGATCACTATTCTACACTGGCCTCTATTACTATACGGTTCGTTATTCTCTCTATTACTATTCTCTATACTATTTCTCTAAACAGATCGGTCTATTTCTACACTGCCCTCTATTACTATACAGGATCTATTTATTCTCTATACTATTTCTATACTATTCACTATTTTCTCTAAAACGGATCACTATTTCTGGCCTCTATTATTATTCTGTTATTCTCTATACTATTCACTATACTATTTCTCTATAAGGATCATTATTCTCTATACTAGGTTCACTTCTATACTATTATATACGGTTCGTTATTCTATCTATTTCTTTCTCTAAACGGATTCGTTATTTCTACACTGCCCTCTATTTATACGTCATTATTATACAGTTCGTTATTTCTCTATACTATTCACTATACTATTTCTCTAAACGGATCACTATTTCTACACTGCCCTCATTACTATACGGTTCGTTATTCTCTATACTATTCACTATACTATTTCTCTAAACGGATCACTATTTCTACACTGCCTCTATTACTATAAATCTCTTCGTTATTCTCTATACTATTCTATACTATTTCTCTAAACGGATCATCTATTTTTACACTGCCCTCTATTACTATACGTTTCTGTTATTCTCTATACTATTCACTATACTGTTTCTCTAAACAGATCATTATTTCTACACTGCCCTCTATTTTTATATTTGTTCGTTATTCTCTATACTATTCACTATATTATTTCTCTAAACGGATCACTATTTCTACACTGCCCTCTATTACTATACGGTTCGTTATTCTCTATACTATTCACTATACTATTTCTCTAAACGGATCACTATTTACGCCTCAATTATTATACGGTTCGTTATTCTCTATACTATTCACTATACTATTTCCCATACAGATCACTATTTCTACACTGCCCTCTATTTACTATATACTATAGTTATTCTAAATTATTATTTCTCTAAACGGATCACTATTTCTACCCCCTCTGTATTATACAGATTTCGTTATTCTCTACTATTCACTATTTCTCTATTACTAAACTGCCTCTATTACTTACGGTCGTTATTCTCTATACTATTCTTTATACTATTTCTCCAAATGGATCACTATTTCTACACTGCCCTCTATTATTATACGTTTCGTTATTCTCTATACTATTCACTATACTATTTCTCTAAACGGATCACTATTTCTACACTGGCCTCTATTACTATACAGTTATTATTCTCTATACTATTCACTATACTATTTCTCTAAACGGATCACTATTTCTACACTGCCCTCTATATTATACGGTTCGTTATTCTCTATATTATTCTATACTATTTCTCTAAACGGATCACTATTTTCTGCCCTCTATTACTATACGGTTCGTTATTTATACTATTCACTATACTATTTCTCTAAACGGATCACTATTTCTTACCCTCTATTATTATACGGTCTGTTATTCTCTATACTATTCACTATACTATTTTCTAAACGGGATCACTATTTCTACACTGCCCTCTATTATTATACGGTTCGTTATTCTCTATACTATTCACTATACTATTTCTCTAAACGGATCACTATTTCTACCCTCCCTTACTTACTGTTCATTATTCTCTATACTATTCACTATACTATTTTCTCTAAACAGATCACTATTTCTACACTGGCCTCTATTACTATACAGTTCGTTATTCTCTATACAAATCTCACTATACTATTTCTCTAAACAGATCACTATTTCTCTATGCCCTCTATTACTATACGGTTCGTTATTCTCTATACTATTCACTATACTATTTCTCTAAACGGATCACTATTTCTACACTGCCCTCTATTACTATACGGTTTCGTTATTCTCTATACTATTCACTATACTATTTCGTTATACGGATCACTATTTCTACACTGCCCTCTCTATTATTATACGGTTTCGTTATTCTCTATACTATTTTCTAAACTATACTATTTTCTGCCCTATTACGGATTGTTATTCTTCTATTCACTGCCCTCTATTATTATACTGTTCGTTATTCTCATTATTCTCTATACTATTCACTATACTATTTCTCTAAACGGATCACTATTTCTACACTGCCCTCTATTACTATACGGTTCGTTATTCTCTATACTATTCTATTTCTCTATACTATTTCTACACTGCCCTCTATTCTAAACTATACTATTCACTACTATTTTCCCTACTACCCTCTATTACTATACGGTCTCGTTATTCTCTATACTATTCACTATACTATTTCTCTAAACGGATCACTATTTCTACACTGCCTCTATTACTATACGGTTCGTTATTCTCTATACTATTCACTATACTATTTCTCTAAACGGATAATACACTCCCTTATTATTATGCAGTTCGTTATTCTCTATACTATTCACTATACTATTTCTCTAAACGGATCATTATTTATACTGCCCTCTAAAACTAAACGGTTCGTTATTCTCTATACTATTCACTATACTATTTCTCTAAACGGATCACTATTTCTACACTGCCCTCTATTACTATACGGTTTCGTTATTCTCTATACTATTCTATACTATTACTATACGGATCTAAACGGATCCCTCTATTTTACGGTTCGTTATTCCTATCTATTACTATACATTTTTCACTTCTTTATTCTCTATACGTTATTCACTACTATTCACTATACTATTTCTCTAAACGGATCACTATTTCTACACTGCCCTCTATTACTATACGGTTCGTTATTCTCTATACTATTCACTATACTATTTCTCTAAACGGATCACTATTTCATGCCTCTATTACCGGTTCGTTATTCTCTATACTCACTATACGGTTTCGTGGATACTATTTTACACTGCCTCTATTACTATACTATTTCGTTATTCTATACTATTTTACTATTTCTCTAAACGGATCACTATTTCTACACTTATTCTCTATTATTATCATACTATTCAATTCACTATTCTCTTCACTATCTCTATTACTAAACGCCCTTTTTCTATTCTACACGGTTCGTTATTTCTATACTATTTCTCTAAACGGATCACTATTTCTACACCCTCTATTACTATACGGTTCGTTATTCTCTCCTATTCACTATACTATTTCTCCTAAACGGATCACTATTTCTACACTGCCTCTATTACTATACGGTTATTCTCTATACTATTCACTATCTATACTCTCTATTCACTATACTATTTCTATTACTATACGGTTCGTTATTCTCTATACTATTCACTATATATTTCTCTATAACGGATCACTATTTCTACACTGCCCTCTATTACTATACGGTTCGTTATTCTCTATACTATTCACTATACTATTTCTCTAAACGGATCACTATTTCTACACTTTGCCCTCTATTACTATACGGTTCGTTATTCTCTATACTATTCACTATACTATTTCTCTAAACAGATCACTATTTCTACACTACCCTCTATTATTATACAGTTTGTTATTCTCTATACTATTCACTAAACGGATACTATTTTACACTGCCCTCTATTATACGGGTTATTCTCATACTATTCACTATTTCTCGGATCACTATTTTCTATTACAGTTCGTTATTCTCTATACTATTCTCTATACTATTTCTCTAAACGGATCACTATTTCTACACTATTCCTATCTGCCCCTATTTTCTATTGCAGTTCGGATCCCTCTATTATTCTCTATACTATCCACTATACTATTTCCCTAAACGGATCACTATACAGATTACTATTCAATACTATTATTATCAAGCAAGTACTATTCTCTGTGAGTGTTATTTACTATTTGTCTAAACAGATACTATTTCTACACTGCCCGTTACTATAGTTGTTATTCTCTATACTATTCAACTATTTCTCTACTACAACTAGCATATGAAACTGCCCTCTATTACTATACAGTGTTCATTGACATAATAAAACCCTTTATTTTTGACCATGGGAGACTATACGGTTCGTTATTCTCTAAGTATTCAGTAGCTATTTCTCCTAAACAGATCACTATTTTCTACACTATCCTCTATTACTATACGGTTCGTTATTCTCTATACTATTCCTATACTATTTCTCTAACGGATCACTATTTTCTACTCTATCCTCTATTACTATATACGGTTTCGTTATTCTCTACTCTATCCTCTATTTCTCTAAACGGATCACTATTTCTTCTATCCTCTATTACTATACGGTTCGTTATTCTCTATTACTTTTTCCTCTATTACTATACTATTTCTATTCTCTACTCTATCCTCTATTACTATATATTCGCTATTCTCTACACTATCTCTATTACTATTTACTCTCTATTATTCTCTATTCCTCTATTCTCTATGGTTATTTATTCTCTATACTATTCCTCTACGGATCACTATTCTCTACTCTGCCCTCTATTCTATGGTTCGTTATTCTCTTATTATTCTATACTATTCCTCTAAATGGATCACTATTTCTACTCCCCTCTATTCTATGGTTCGTTATTCTCTACTCTATCCTCTATACTATTTCTCTAAACAGATCTCTATTTCTACACTGCCCTCTATTCTCTACGGTTCGTTATTCTCTATACTATTCTATACTCTTTCTCTCTACGGATCACTATTCTCTACACTGCCCTCTATTCCTATACGGTTCGTTATTCTCTACTCTATCACTATTTCTATGCCCTCTATTACTATTTCTTATTCTCTATCCTCTATTATTTCTATAAACGGATCACTATTCTCTATTACTATACGGTTCGTTATTTTCTATTCACTATACTATACTACTGCCCCCATTCTCTTCAGATCACTATCGGATCACTATTTACGGATTACTATTCAAGTGAGTTATTATCAAACAAGTACTATTAGTGTGTGTGTTATTGAAGGCATCTGACACCAGTATTGTTTCAATGGTGTTACTATAGTTGTATCTGCAATTACAAAGCCTCTACTACAATTCTCTAGCATTATGAAAATGACAAGTACTCATTGACATCACAAAAGTGGTAACGAGTGTTCATTGACATCACAAAAGTGGCAACAAGGATTCTTTCAACTTGTATTGAGGATTCATTCAATTTACATATGAAAAATTAATCCACAAAATATTCAGCAGAGTACAGCGAAATGACAGCAAGGCCTTTGATCAGTTCGTTATTCTCTATACTATCCACTATACAGATTTCTATTCAGTGGCTACTATCTGAGCAAGTATTATTGAGCAAGTACTATTAATGCGAGTGTTATTCAAAGGTGTCTGATACCAGTATTGTTTCAATGGTGTTACTATAGTTGTATCTGCGATTACAAAGTCTCTACTACAACAAGCATTATGAAAATGACAATGAGTATTCGTTGACATAACTAAAGTGGCAATGAGTTCACTGACATTGCAAAAAATAGTCAGAAAAAAGAGATGTAGACAATGTGGACTTAAGTGTCAACACTGCATGGTGACTGTCAGAACAATCGTTTCTTTTTTGGTTTGTTAAATCTGTCTTTCCCTACACACACAAACCAACAAATATTGGGGTGGTAACACCTGTATGGGCAAATAGTGACTCCCTGCCCTAAAAAAAAAAAAAAACTAGAAAAGTATAAAAATATATTTTATACTAGAAATATCAACAATACATTTTATAAATAAAAAAAAAAAAGAAGAATAAGAATAAAATAATAAAAAAGTAAAATAATATTAAAGTAAATATTTAAAGTAAGAATGATAAAATGACTAAAGAAAGGTGAAGGTCAGAGAACAGAAGAAAAAGGGAAAGATGAAAAGTGGATGAAGGTAAAAAAGAGAAGAAAAGGGAGGGACGTGAAAAGAGAACGAAAAGAAAAAATAGAAATAGAAAAAAAAGAAAGATGAACTGAGAAGCAAATCAAAAAACTAGAAAAGTATAAAAATATATTTTTATACTAGAAATATCAGCAATACATTTTTATAAATAAAAAAAAAAATGACCAGCAATACATTTTATGATAAAATGATCTGCAATACATTTTTTATGAAAAAAAAATGACCTGCAATACATTTTATGATAAAATGACCTGCAATAGATTTTATCATTTACAAAGTATATATCTAAAAAACATACGTTTGCCCTGAAAGTTTAAAATTATGTACAAAATATCTGTACCCATAAAATTGCGTAGAAAATATTTAGATTTCAGCCTGAAATAACCCAGAGAGGATGATATGCTGCTAAACAAAATTAAACAAACAACTAACCTCCCCTGTAGGCTGGGGCTTCATAATATGATGACCACACCTCTACAGAAGTGTAAGACCCCCCGGTTAAAAAAAAAAAGGAAACATCCTGGGTAAGATGATAAACTACAGCTGACAGCAAGGCCTTTGATCAGGTTTTGAGGAGCATTGAACCCCTCTTAATTGCTGGTGTTCCCAGGTCCACCCTGACCCATGATAGTAGCATCTGTTAGGGTCACAGTTATGGGCAAATAGTTAACCCCCAATCTGTGGTTAAAAAATATTACCAATAATACATTTTTCAGAAAAAAATATTACCAGCAACACATTTTTGGAGAAAAAAATATTTACCAGCAATGCATTTTTGAAAAAAAAAATATTAGCAGCAATAAAAATCTTGTCGGTATTAAATAACCCATTGAGGTTGATATGACATAAAACAAACCAAACAAACAAATATTAATTAAAGAGGTTAATATTAGCTGTTTCCTTATAAGCAAAACAGTCAGCATTTATTGACTGATCTGTCAATGATACTTTTGGTTGAAATTTATTAAATCCTTCTCTTAAAACACTTCTTTTTTTTTTTCAGAAAAAAATCACTGTCTCAAGTCCACTGTTATAAGGGATTTCTTTCCTAACCTTTTGTTTGAAGTTGTGTGGAAAGTCAATATCTCAATTATATCATTATTTTCCCTTCTCATTACATATGCTGTCCATTTTAGTTGTTGCTGCTATTGAAAATCCTCAAGTGATGTGGTTTCTGTTATTTGGTAAAGTTCTTTGGAATTCTGTAGCACCAGTCCACATGGTTCAAAGAAGTATCATTGATCTGAGAAAACAGTTGTTTGTAGATGTCAGTTTAGATATTTTGAAAAAGTTCACAGGCCCTGCTATATAACTGTATTCATTACGAATTTGTCTTAGTGATAAATGAATATTTGTATATGATATATATGATACCCCCATGATCTATATTAGTGGTTCTTAACCAGGGATGGTTGTATCCTGCACCATTAGGGTTGGTTTATTAAGGAAACTCTGGTGTAGTGTTGATAATGACAGTGACATCAAGGAAGATCTCATCTTAACCAGGGATGCTTGCATCCTGAATTATTAAGGTTGGTTTATTAAGGAAACTCTGGTAGTGCTGATGATGACAGTGACATCAAGGTAGATCTCATCGATCTGAGAAACAATCATGGAATCTAAACAGAGGTCACTGATCAATTCTGGGCTTCTCAGTTGGAAATATTCTACTGGCAAAAAATCACTTGCTGTGCTAGTGTCTTTTGTGACTACATACCTGTGAAAAATTGATTTTCCTGTCTGCTTCACAAAACCAAGAGTAGAAATTGACTGTATCCTCAACACAACATGTGAGTAGCACTCATCACTGAGACACTAAGATTTGATGTCATCATCACATAGAAACAAATGATTCAGAGTGGTTTACATCTGGTGCAAAGGAAAATAATTTCCTTACCTCAATACACGACATGTAGCAGCAGCATTTTGTTTCTTGAAAATGGCATGAATCTCCCTTCCTCATGTTGGGTTATTTCAAAAGTGTATATTCTGTAATAGTGGCTTTTGTACAGTTTGGCATGGTTCACCCAAAAGCAAGTTGTCTGATGAATGGTCAGACTGGAGGATGCCATTTGGCTGGGTAAATGAGAACAAAACGAAGAATGCTAATTGGTCAGTTGGCTGTGGTGTTGGTATGATAAAAGAGTTCTGAAGCAGTGAGAAAGAAAGGAGGATTTTTACGTTGGTGATGTGTGCGGGAATTCAAGAATGGTGGATTGAAAAAGACATATTGGGTGTTGAACAAGTGACATCAGTGGAACACAAGCTCATTTACGCTACACATCATAAACAGCAACAAAATTACCAAGTTTGATCGTCAACCTTAATCATTCACAAGACACCATGCATAGTACAAGCACATGTTACGGTCATTTTGTTGTTTTTTGCTAACATGAAAGTAATCTGGGATCTTGTAATACATTATTTTGTTGTCAGTTACATGAGTAAAGATTAAAGAAACACAAAGGTTCTGTTATTTACACATGAGATCGATATTGTTTTACATCAGTTCTGGAAGTGGATGCAAGAACTGGTTGGTGGTTTGAAAGGGGAGGGGGGGTCGAGAACTGGTTGGTGGTTTGAAAGGGGGGGTCGAGAACTGGTTGGCGGTTTGAAAGGGAGGGGGCGAGAACTGGCTGGCGGTTTGAAAAAGAGGGGGCGAGAACTGGCTGGCGGTTTGAAAGGAGAAGGGGCTGGCGGAACTGGCTGGCAGTTTGAAAGGGCTGTAATAACTGGCTGGCAGTTTGAAAGGGGTGTAAACAAGAAAAAAGGTCAAGAATCACTGTTCTATATCATGGGACAAATCAGCCAAACAATTTTATTTTTGATATTATTTTTTATTTTTTGTCTGGCTATTCACCAAAATGTTTTGGTTGAAATTTGTTAAATGCATGGTTTTAGTGTTTGTCTCTTTTTGCTTCTCTGGTCAATGGGGGGTGAGATCATATTTACGACCAACTAAAGAATGAGTTTTTACTGGTGGACATGAAACCACAAGACATAAAAAGGAAGGAATCTGAATCAACAACTCAAAGAAAATACATCCACAAAAGCCAATGAGTCAGCAAAAACAGTAGGACATAGCCCACAGACGAGATCAATAATGAGACTCTGCATGTGACAGATATCACCTGAATGCACCAGTCAAAATGTTTGGAAGAAGATGTCAGGGAAGATGAAAATGTTTCCCTCAAAATAAAAATAAAAAAATCTCAAAATATCAATAACTGAAAAGGTTCAGATATAATGCTTGTTAATATTTTTGTTGCTATTAGAAAATATATACTTCAGCAAATAATCAGTTTTCATTGTGAAAGGTTTTTATTACAAGGAAATCAGGCTAAGAGAATTTATTTTAGACAAAGTTTGTCACTAACATATGTAAAGATGTTCAGTTTTTCAGGGGTAAAATTTAGTGTGGAAGTATTGTATTTGCTCTGTTTTTGTTGCATAAAACATTGTCAGCCATTATTAATTTTTGACTAGGATATACTTTCATCTTCATTTTTTATGAAATGAAGCATTGTCAACCATTATTAATTTTTGACTAGTATATACTTTCATCTTCATTTTTTATTAAATGAAGCATTGTTAACCATTATTATTACTTTTTGAGTAATATTTGCTTTCGTCTTCATTTTTGATTAGATGAAGCATTGTCAGCCATTATTAATTACTGACGAGTATTTACTTTCATCTTCATTTTTTAAATAGATGTAGCATTGTCAGCCATTATTATTAATTTTTTTTTGACTAGGATTTACTTTCATCTTCATTTTTTATTAGATGAAACATTGTCAGCCATTATTATTAATTTTTGACTAGGATTTACTTTCATCTTCCTTTTTTTATTAGATGAAGCATTGTCAGCCATTATCATTAAATTTTGACGAGCATTTACTTTCATCTTCATTTTTTAAATAGATGTAGCATTGTCAGCCATTATTATTAATTTTTGACGAGGACTTACTTTCATCTTCATTTTTTATTAGATGAAGCATTGTCAACCAATGTTGTTAGTATTTACTTACATCTTTATTATTATTAATTATTGATTTGTATTTATATTCATCATGGTTCATTGTCAATCATTATTATTTTATTTATTCAATGAAGTAGATTAATGTCATCATAATAATCAGATTCTGCTTCAACTCCAAATTTTGGAAATATAATTAAAGACTGTTTGCAATTATGACCTTTGCTTTGTTGTCAGTATATCCCAAAACATTCTAGAATATTTTTCTTCTCCATTTTGTGAACATCTTCAACTTGGAGAAATAGGTTCAGCATGAGTGTTAATTAGGTTTGTTCTGGTCCATGACCCCTGACCCTGGCCATACGCAGTTTCTCATTGGGTTATTTTTAAAGAACTCATTCTCACTATTTCTACACTGCCCTCATTATTATTCGGTTTGTTATTCTCTATACTATTTCTATACTATTTTAAACGGATCACTATTCTCTATTTCTACACTGCCCCTCTATTACTATACGGTTCGTTATTCTCTATACTATTCACTATACTATTTCTCTATACAGATCACTATTTCTACTACGCCTCTATTACTATACAGTTTCCTTATTCTCTATACTATTCACTATACTATTTTTAAACAGATCACTATTTCTACACTATCCTCTATTACTATATTGTTCGTTATTCTCTATACTATTCTCTATACTATTTCTCTATACGGATCACTATTTCTACACTGCCTCTATTGTTACTATACGGTTTGTTATTCTCTATACTATTCACTATACTATTTCTCTCCATACAGATCACTATTTCTTTTCTCTATTACTATGCAGTTTCGTTATTCTCTTACTATTATACTATTTCTCTAAACAGATTACTATTTCTACGGATCCTCTATTATTGCCAGTTCGTTATTCTCTATACTATTCTCTATACTATTTCTCTAAACGGATCACTATTTCTACACTGCCCCTCTATTTACTATACAGTTTCGTTATTCTCTATACTATTCACTATACTATTTCTCTAAAACAGATCACTATATTACACTGCCCTCTATTACTATACAGTTTCGTTATTCTCTATACTATTCACTATACTATTTCTCTAAACATCTATACACTATTTATTTTCTGTTATTCTCTATACTATTCACTATACTATTTCTCTAAACGGATCACTATTTCACATTCCTCTGTTATACGGTTTGTTATTCTCTATTCTATTCACTATACTATTTCTCTAAACCTATCACTATTTCTACACTGCCTCTATTACTATACTATTTTTGTTATTCTCTATACTATTCACTATACTATTTCTCTAAACTTTATCACTATTTCTACACTGCCTATTCTATTTACTATTTCGTTATTCTCTGTATACTATTTTCTAAACTATACTATTTTCACTATACGGATTTATTCTATACAGATCACTATTTTCTACACTGCCTCTATTACTATACAATTCTGTTATTCTCTATACTATTCACTATACTATTTCTCTAAACAGATCACTATTTCTACACTGCCCTCTATTACTATACGGTTCGTTATTCTCTGTACTATTCACTATCTATTTCTCTAAACGGATCATTTTTATTTCTACACTACCCTCTATTATTATACGGTTCTTTATTCTCTCTATACTATTCACTATACTATTTCTCTAAACGTATTTACTATTTCTACACTGCCTCTATTACTATATTGTTTGTTATTCTCATACTATTCACTATACTATTTCTCTAAACAGATCACTATTTCTACACACTCTCTATTATTATACGGTTCGTTATTCTCTATACTATTCTATATTATTTCTAAACGTATACTATTTTCTCCCTATTACTATACAGTTCGATATTCTCTACTATTCACTATACTATTTCTCTCATTTCTACACTGCCCTCTATTACTATACGGTTCGTTATTCTCTATACTATTCACTATACTATTTCTCTAAACAGATCACTATTTCTACACTGCCCCTATTACTATACAGTCTGTTATTCTCTAATTATTTCACTGCTTTATTTCTCCTATACAGATCACTATTTCCACACTGCCCCCATTCTATTACTATGCAGTTTTCGTTTATTCTCTATATGGTTCGTTATTCTTATTATTCACTATTTCTCTAAACGGATCACTATTTCTACACTGCCCTCTGTTACTATACGGTTCGTTATTCTCTATACTATTCACTATACTATTTCTCCAAACGGATCACTATTTCTACACTGCCCTCTGTTATTATTGATTTCGTTATTCTATACTATTCACTATACTATTTCTCCATACAGATCACTATTTCTACACTGCCTCTATTACTATAATGGTTCGTTATTCTCTATACTCATTTCACTATACTATTTTCTCCTAAACGGATCACTATTTCTACACTGCCCCTCTATTACTATACGGTTTCTATACTATTCTCTATACTATTTCTCCATAGGGATACTATTATTACTATACGAATCACTATTTCTACCATACCCTCTAAATTACTATACACTGTTCGTTATTATTCTATACTATTCACTATACTATTTCTCTTAAACAGATCACTATTTCCCCTCCCCTCTATTTACTATACGGTTCGTTATTCTCTATACCATTCACTATACTATTTCTCCCTTAAACGGATCACTATTTCTATTATTCGCCCTATTACTATACGTTTCATTTATTCTCTATACTATCACCTATACTATTTCTAAACGGATCACTATTTCTACTGCCCTCTCTATTACTATATAATGGTTCATTTATTCTCATACTATTCACTATACTATTTCTCTAAACGGATCACTATTTCTACACTGCCCTCTATTACTATACGGTTTGTTATTCTCTATACTATTCACTATACTATTTCTCTAAACGTATCACTATTTCTATTAACTGCCCTCTGTTACTATACGGTTTCGTTATTCTCCTATACTATTCACTATACTATTTTCTCTAAACGGATCACTATTTCTACACTGCCCTCTATTACTATATTTAGTTCGTTATTCTCTAATTATTCACTATACTATCCATACTGAATCACTATATCTACACTCCCCTCATTACTATACGGTTCGTTATTCTCATACTATTCACTATACTATTTCTCCCACGGACAATCACTATTTCTACACACTGCCCTCTGTACTATACGGTTCGTTATTCTCTATACTATTCACTATACTATTTTCTAAACGTATCATTATTTCTACACTGCCCTCTATTACTATACGGTCTGTTATTCTCTATACTATTCACTATAATATTTCTCTAAACGTATCACTATTTCTACACTGCCCCCTCCATTACTATACGGTCTTCGTTATTCTCTCATACTTTATTCACTATATGCTGTTTTCTCTAAACGTATCCACTATTTCTACACTGCCTCTGTTATTACCATAATGATTCGTTATTCTCTATACTATTCACTATACTATTTCTCCATACGTATCACTATTTCTACACTGCCCTCTCTATTACTATACAGTTCGTTATTCTCTATAATTATTCACTTTATGCTATTTCTCTAAACAGATTCCACTTTATTTCACACTGCCTTCATTACTCTGTTGTCTTTCGTTATTCTCTTATACTATTCACTATCCTTAATTTCTCTAAACGGATCACTATTTCTACCTGCCCTCTATTACTATAATGTTTTGTTATTCTCTATACTATTCACTATACTATTTTCAAACGTATCACTATTTCTTACACTGAGTCGATTATCCAGTACCGGTCGCATTTTGTATAACTGAATAGGCATTTTATCCAGTTGTTGGCTGTCAACATCCATGATCTGGTTAGATTCCTGATTAGACTGTAATGGATAGCGCCAATTATAGTCTGCTCGGGTATTTTACCCGTAACTAATGAGAAAGGAATAAAATAAACTCAGCTTGAATTTGAACTCGGCCCCTGATTTCATTTCCTGTTTCAATAACTATTACGCTATATATATAGTAAATCTATTACAATGAATTTACTATATAAATTATTTACAATGCAATTTCTGTGTTAAACTCGTTCCAATATAATTTTTTTTATAGTCCTCCAAGCATTGTTTGAACATTATAGAAAGAAAAACTGCACTTTCTCTGAAAACCATCATTTGAACATTGACTAGAAAAAAGAAATAAAATTATCCCAAACGTTTTTACTTCAGAGAAGTAATCAAATTAAAAACTTTCCCCAAAGTGTAATGCTCCCAAGCAGAGAAAGGATATAAAAAAAAATCCAGTCGACAGCATTTGGAGAGCTTCTGGGAGGATACTATATTGATAAGAATCCCATGATATCCTTACCTAAAACTTAATCACCAGTCAATAAGTAATTACATATTATTTGGCGTCGTTGTTTGGCCGACACCAGCAGGCCACTGTCTCTATTAAACATTTAAAATACCAGTCATTAGTCTGGACTTAAACTTGGTACTTTCGAGATTTAAATGTCTGTTATCAGGTTGATTGCTGAACAAAGACCACCGAGGAAAGGGTTATGATTTGTTTTTTTAAATAATTTCACCCCAAGCAAGGCAATAAAGCCACCAATACGCAAGTAAGTAACTAGAGAATGTTTTAGAGAATATGAGAAAGAAAACAATATTAATGAGGGAGAACAATAAAAGAACAAGACTTAAGAAGACACGGTAACAACCTACAATATTATGCACAATATTATTGACAATATTATTGACAATATTATTGACAATATGGTTAATTATTTACTGATATTTTACTTGCTGTAATTTCTTTTTATATACTAATCTTTCCCCAATACACGGCCCAAGAGCCACTCAAATTAGAGGTTTACTGAGTGGTGTTCTATGAGCGTAAGAAAGAGCAAGACGTGAAGTTCATGGTGCTATGTAGAAAAGATAATAGTTAACCCTAAATTTGAAGGGTCAAGATTTTAGCGACTGAGAATTCCTGCTGGGAGTCTGTTTCACAAAGCAACAGTTCTTGGGAAGAAGCTGTCTGAGTGGAACTTACGTCTTACTATAAGGATATGAAAGGAAAAGATAACGATTAACCCTAGACTTGAAGAGGTCAACAATATGGCGATTCGGAAAACATCCTGCCGGGAGTCTGATACGAAGGAAATATGGCATGATTCACACTTGTACGTGGCAGGGTGGGTCCCAGTTGTAAAGTCCACGAGTGGTGGGAATAAGGAATGTAGCTAATCAGAACACATGCCATGTCAATAGCAATAGCGCAGCTAGAGGCACACGACGTTTCGTTTACGAGAAAAGGATTGTAGGGTGGAAAACAATCACCCACAAGGTCACGTAAACGCTTTTGAACTCTATCAAGACAAGCAAAAGAGGACTGGGCAACTTCACCCCAGATACGACAGCATTGCACCATTCTTTTTGTTTTTTTATTTGTTTTGTTTTACGGCAAATCAACATCAATGGGTTATTTAATGCCGACAACATTTTTAGGATAGATTCGTATGAATAGAATATGTATTCTTTGGTTTAGATTGGTTTGGTTTATTTTGTTTAACAACATATCAACCTCAATGGTTTATTTAATGCCGACAACATTTTAGGATAGATTCCTATGAATAGAATATGTATTCTTTGGTTTAGATTGGTTTGGTTTATTTTGTTTAACAACATATCAACCTCAATGGTTTATTTAATGCCGACAACATTTTAGGAGAGATTCCTATGAATAGAATATGTATACTTTGGTTTAGATTGGTTTGGTTTATTTTGTTTTACGGCATATCAACCTCAATGGGTTATTTGATGCCGACATTTTTATTGCTGGTAATATTTTTATTCAAAATGTATTGCTGGTAAAAAATATTTCAAAAAAAAAAAAATATTGGTATTTAAAACCTATTTTTTAAACTATTTTCATCGTGTTTGGACCCCTATTTTGAGGGTTAACTATTTGCCCATAGCTGGGACCCTGATAGGTGCTACCACTGCGGGTCAGGGTGGACCTGGGAACGCCAGCAATTAAGAGGTGGTTCCACGCTTCTTAAAACCTCTTGATCAGAGACGTTGCTGTCGGATGTAGTTTATCGTCTTACCCAGGACGTGGATGTAGTTTATCGTCTTACCCAGGACGCGGATGTAGTTTATCGTACACCATTCTTGGTCTGATCTGGCTTTTGTGAAAGTAGAGGAGAGCAGGAGAAGTCATATACTTACTGGAGTGGTACAATATGAACAGAAGAGATCAGTTGATTATCTTTTAATACCTACTTTGTTTTATGTTTCATTTGTACCATCCGAGAAGAAGGTTGCCAGTAGAATGATGATGACACTAAACGAAACGCAGCAATACTACCCTGCATTTTTACAACGAACAAATAGAACACATAGTAAAAATAGATGACAAGAAATTACGGCCATAGCGCGTAGAAACACCGGTTTCATCCGATCACCGAAGTTAAGCAATGTTAAACCTGGTCAGTACTCTCGGAAGGGTGACCGCAGGAGAATATCAGATATTGTAACCTACTTGTATTTATGTATAAGAGACTAAAGAGAGAGAGAGAGAAATGAAAGTGTTATATAGGGAATAAAGTGTCGCTACCGACACTAGAGTTTGAACAAAGATCACCAGTGAGCAAACACAGGCGACCCCATTTTGAATAAGTAGATCACGTGATAGTAAAGGGAATGTAAACGATCGACATTTCTATTTTATCTTCTATTACTATACGGATCGCTATTCTCTATACTATTCACTGTACTATTTCTCTATACTGATCACTATACGGATCACTATTTCTACTCTATCCTCTATTACTATACGGATCGCTATTCTCTATACTATTCACGATACTATTTCTCTATACTGATCACTATACGGATTACTAATTCTACTCTATCCTCTATTACTATACGAATCGCTATTCTCTATACTATTCACTATATTTCGTTATTCCTATACTGATCACTATACGGATGACTATTTCTCTTCTATCCTCTATTACTATACGGATCGCTATTCTCTATACTATTCACTGTACTATTTTCATACTGATCACTATACGGATTACTATTTCTACTCTATCCTCTATTACTATACGGATCGCTATTCTTATACTATTCACGATACTATTTTCATATACTGATCACTATACGGATCACTATTTATACTCTATCCTCTATTACTATACGGATCGCTATTCTCTATACTATTCACGATACTATTTCTCTACTGATCACTATACGGATTACTAATTTTACTCTATCCTCTATTACTATACGAATCGCTATTTCTATACTATTCACTATATTTCCCTATACTGATCACTATACGGATGACTATTTCTACTCTATCCCTCTATTACTATACGGATCGCTATTCTCTATACTATTCACTGTACTATTTTTTCTATACTGATCACTATACGGATTACTATTTATACTCTATCCTCTATTACTATACGGATCTATTCTCTATACTATTCACGATACTATTTATTCTATACCGGATCACTATACGGATGACTATTTCTACTCTATCCTCTATTACTATACGAATCGCTATTCTCTATACTATTCACTGTACTATTTTCTATACTGATCACTATACTGGATCACTATTTAGTCTCTATCCTCTATTACTATACGGATCGCTATTCTCTATACTATTCACAATTCACTATAATATTTTTCATACTGATCACTATACGGATCGCTATTTCTAGTCTATCCTCTATTACTATACGGATCGCTATTCTCTATACTATTCAACTATATATTTTTCTATACTGATCACTATACGGATTACTATTTCTACTCTATCCTCTATTACTATACGGATCGCTATTCTCTATACTATTCACGATACTATTTCTCTATACTGATCACTATACGGATTACTATTTCTAGTCTATCCTCTATTATTATACGGATCGCTATTCTCTATACTATTCACTATAATATTTCTCTATACTGATCACTATACGGATGACTATTTCTACTCTATCCTCTATTACTATACGGATCGCTATTCTTTATACTATTCACTATAATATTTCCCTATACTGATCACTATACGGATCACTATTTCTACTCTATCCTCTATTGCTATACGGATCGCTATTCTCTATACTATTCACGATACTATTTCTCTATACTTATCACTATACGGATGACTATTTCTACTCTATACTCTATTACTATACGGATCGCTATTCTCTATACTATTCACTGTACTATTTCTCTATACTGATCACTATACGGATCACTATTTCTACTCTATCCTCTATTACTATACGGATCGCTATTCTCTATACTATTCACGATACTATTTCTCTATACTGATCACTATACGGATTACTATTTCTACTCTATCCTCTATTACTATACGGATCGCTATTCTCTATACTATTCACTGTACTATTTCTCTATACTGATCACTATACGGATCACTATTTATACTCTATCCTCTATTACTATACGGATCGCTATTCTCTATACTATTCACTGTACTATTTCTCTATACTGATCACTATACGGATTACTATTTCTACTCTATCCTCTATTACTATACGAATCGCTATTCTCTATACTATTCACTATAATATTTCTCTATACTGATCACTATACGGATTACTATTTCTACTCTATCCTCAATTACTATACGGATCGCTATTCTCTATACTATTCACGATACTATTTCTCTATACTGATCACTATACGGATTACTATTTGTTATTACTATCTATCCTCTATTACTATACGAATCGCTATTTCTATACTATTCACTATAATATTTCTCTATACTGATCACTATACGGATTTTACTATTTTATTTCTATCCTCTATTATTATACGGATCGCTATTCTCTAAACGGATTATTCACGATACTATTTCTCTCTATACTGATCACTATACGGATGACTATTTCTACACTATCCTCTATTACTATACGGATCGTTATTCTCTATACTATTCACTGTACTATTTTCTATACTGATCACTATACGGATCACTATTTATACTCTATCCTCTATTACTATACGGATCGCTATTCTCTATACTATTCACGATACGATTTCTCTATACTGATCACTATACGGATTACTAATTCTAAACGGATCTATCCTCTATTACTATACGAATCGCTATTCTCTATACTATTCACTATATTTCCCTATACTGATCACTATACGGATGACTATTTCTACTCTATCCTCTATTACTATACGGATCGCTATTCTCTATACTATTCACTGTACTATTTCTCTATACTGATCACTATACGGATTACTATTTATACTCTATCCTCTATTACTATACGGATCGCTATTCTCTATACTATTCACGATACTATTTCTCTATACTGATCACTATACGGATGACTATTTCTACTCTATCCTCTATTACTATACGGATCGCTATTCTCTATACTATTCACTATATTTTCCCTATACTGATCACTATACGGATGACTATTTCTCTATCCTCTATTACTATACGGATCGCTATTCTCTATACTATTCACTGTACTATTTCTCTATACTGATCACTATTTATACGGATTACTATTTATACTCTATCCTCTATTACTATACGGATCGCTATTCTCTATACTATTCACGATACTATTTCTATACTGATCACTATACGGATTACTAATTCTACTTCATCCTCTATTACTATACGGATTGCTATTTCTATACTATTCACTGTACTATTTCTCTATACTGATCACTCTAATTTCTACGGATCCCTTATTTATACTCTATCCTACTATTCATTACTATACGGATCACTATTTCTATACTATTCACAATTCACTATATATTATTCACTATACTGATCACTATACGGATTACTATTTCTACTCTATCCTCTATTACTATACGGATCATTATTCTCTATACTATTCACGATACTATTTCTCTATACTGATCACTATACGGATTACTATTTATACTGCATCCTCTATTACTATACGGATCGCTATTCTCTATACTATTCACGATACTATTTCTCTATACTGATCACTATACGGATTACTATTTCTACTCTATCCTCTATTACTATACGGATCGCTATTCTCTATACTATTCACGATACTATTTCCCTATACTGATCACTATACGGATCACTATTTCTACTCTATCCTCTATTACTATACGGATCGCTATTCTCTATAATATTCACGATACTATTTCCCTATACTGATCACTATACGGATGACTATTTTTACTCTATTCTTTGTTACTATACGGATCGCTATTCTCTATACTATTCACCTATTCACTATACTATTTCTCTAAACGTGTCATTTTCTACACTGCCCTCTATTACTATATTTTTCTGTTATTCTCTATACTATTCACTATACTATTTTCTCTAAACGGATCACTATTTCACACCCTCTCATTACTATAATGTTTGTTATTCTCTATACATTCACTATACTATTTCTAAAACGGATCACTATTTCTACACCGCCCTCTATTACCATAATGGTTCGTTATTCTCTATACTATTCACTATACTATTTCTCTAAACGGATCACTATTTCTACACTGCCCTCTCTATTACTATTAATTTCTGTTATTCTCTATACTATTCACTATACTATTTCTCTAAACGGATCACTATTTCTACACTGCCTCTATTACTATACGGTTTTCGTTAGTCTCTATACTATTCACTATACTATTTCTCTAAACGGATCACTATTTCTACACTGCCCTCTATTACTATACGGTTCGTTATTCTCTATACTATTCACTTCTATACTATTTCTCTAAACAGATCACTATTATTATTTCTACACTGCCTCTATTACTATATGGTCTGTTCGTCTCTATACTCTCTATACTATTTTTCTAAACGGATTCACTATACACTGCCCCATCTGTTACTAAACGGTTCGTTATTCTCTATTATCTCAATTCTACTCTCAAACAGATCACTATTTCACACTGCCCCCATTATTTCTACACGGTTCCTTATTCTCTATACTATTCATATACCTATACTATTTCACAATTACTATATTGTCATTATCTTATACTATTTACTATTTCTAAACGGATCACTATTTCTGCCCTCTATTACTATACGGTTCGTTATTCTATACTATTCACTATACTATTTCTCTAAACAGATTATTATTTCTACACTGCCTCTATTACTATATATTTTCAGTTATTCTCAACTTTATTCACTATACTATTTCTCTAACGGATCACTATTTCTACACTGCCCTCTATTACCTATACGGTTCATTTATTCTCTATACTATTCACTATACTATTTCTCTAAACGGATCACTATTTCTACACTGCCCTCTATTATTATACGTTATTCGTTATTCTCTATACTATTCACTATACTATTTTCTCATTGTTACAGTTCGTTATTCTCTATATTTCTACTACTGCCCTCTCAAATTATTTGTACATTCCCATTACTATGCGGTTTCTCTATACTATTCACTATACTATTTCTCTAAACGGATCACTATTTCTACACTGCCTCTATTACTATACGTTTCGTTATTCTCTATACTATTCACTATACTATTTCTCTAAGCAGATCACTATTTCTACACTGCCCTCTATTACTATACGTTTCGTTATTCTCTATACTATTCACTATACTGTTTTCTCTAAACAGATCACCTTATTCTACTGCCTCTATTACTATATACGGTTCGTTATTCTCTATACTATTCACTATACTATTTCTCCTAAACAGATCACTATTTCTACACTGCCTCTATTACTATACGATTTCGTTATTCTCTATACTATTCACTATACTATTTCTCCAAACAGATCACTATTTCTACACTGCCCTCTACCCCTCTATTATTCTATACTATTTATACTATTTCTCTAAACAGATCACTATTTTCTACACACTGCCCTCTATTATTACTATACTGTTCGTTATTCTCTATACTATTCATTATATAATTTCTCTAAACAGATCACTATTTTCTACACTGCCTCTATTACTATACGGTTCGTTATTCTCTATACTATTCACTTTATGCTTTTTCCCTAGACAGATCACTATTTCTACACTGCCCTCTATTACTGTACAGTTCGTTATTCTCTATACTATTCACTATACTATTTCTCTAAACAGATCACTATTTCTACACTGCCCTCTATTATTATACGTTTTCGTTATTCTCTATACTATTCACTATACTATTTTCTCCATACAGATCCACTATTTCTACACTGCCCTCTATTACTATGCGGTTCGTTATTCTCTATACTATTCACTATACTATTTCTCTAAACGGATCACTATTTCTGCACCTCTATTACTATACAGTTCTGTTTCCACTACTATTTCTCTATACTATTCTACCCCTGTTATTATACTATTTCTCTAAGCAATCACTATTTCTACACTGCCTCTATTATTCTCTATACTTAATTCGTTATTCTCTATACTATTCACTATAATGTTTTTCTAAACGGATCACTATTTTCTACTGCCCTCTATTACTATATACGGTTCGTTATTCTCTATACTATTCACTATACTATTTCTCTAAACGTATCACTATTTCTACACTGCCCTATTACTATACGATTTCGTTATTCTCTATACTATTCACTATACTATTTCTCTAAATACAGATCACTATTTCTACACTGCCCTCTATTACTACAGCGTTTCGTTATTCTCACTATTCACTATACTATTTCTCTATAAACGGATCACTATTATTTCTACACTGCCCTCTATTACTGTAATGTTCTGTTATTCTCTATACTATTCATATACTATTTCTCTAAACGGATCACTATTTCTACACTGCATCTATTACTATACTTGTTTCGTTATTCTCTATATACTATTCACTATGCTGTTTTCTTCTCTCAAACCAGGATCACTATTTCACCGCCCAATTATTATACGGTTCGTTATTCTCTATACTATTCACTATACTATTTCTCTAAACGGATCACTATTTCTACACTGCCCTCATTACTATACGTTTCGTTATTCTCTCATACTATTCACTATACTATTTCTCTAAACGGATCACTATTTCTACACTCCCCTCTATTACTATACGGTTCGTTATTCTCTATACTATTCACTATACTATTTCTCTTAAAACAGATCACTATTTCTACACTGCCCTCTATTACTATACGTTTCGTTATTCTCTATACTATTCACTATACTATTTCTCTAAACAGATTTCTACACTGCCCTCTATTACTATACATTCTCCCTACTATTCACTATACTATTTCTCTGATACGGTTCGTATACGTTTCGTTATTCTCTATACTATTCACTATACTATTTCTCTAAACGGATCACTATTTCTACACTACCTCTATTACTATATGCGGTTCATTTATTCTCTATACTATTCACTATACTATTTCTCCCTTACAGATCACTATTTCTACACTGCCCTCTGTTACTATACATTTTCGTTATTCTCTATACTATTAGCTATACTATTTCTCCTAAACAGATCACTAATATTTCTACACTACCCTCTATTACTATACGGTTCGTTATTCTCTATACTATTCCTTTATACTATTTCTCTAAACGAATCACTTTATTATTTCTACACTTGCCTCTGTTACTATACGATTTCGTTATTCCTCTGTACTATTCACTATACTATTTCTCTAAACGGATCACTATTTCTACACGCCTCTGTTACTGTACGGTTCGTTATTCTCTATACTATTCGCTATACTATTTCTCTCTAAACAGATCACTATTTTCTACACTGCCCTCATTACTATACGTTTCGTTATTCTCTGTACTATTCACTATACTATTTCTCATACAGATCACTATATCTGCACTCCCCTCTATTATTATACCCGGTTCGTTGTTCTCCTATACTGTTCACTGTGCTGTTTTCTCTGTAAGAGATGCTATTTCTACCTGCCCTCTATTATTATACGGTTTCGTTATTCTCTACTATTCGCTATACTATTTCTCTAAACGGATCACTATTTCTACACTGCCCTCTGTTACTATACAGTTCGTTATTCTCTATACTATTCACTATACTATTTCTCTAAACAGGTCACTATTTATACACTGCCCTATATTGTTTGCAGTTTCGTTATTCTCTATACTATTCTTTATACTATTTCTCCCTTACAGATCTTTATTTTCTACACTACCCTCTAACGGATCTTTACTTATACGTTTGTTTATGCGGTTTCGTTCTATACTATTCACTATATATTTCTCTAAACGGATCACTATTTCTACACTACCCTATATTATTATACGTTTCGTTATTCTCTATACTATTCACTATACCTATTTCTCCTACAGAATCACTATTTCTACTGCCCTCTATTATTATACGTTGTTATTCTCTACTATTCACTATACTATTTCTCTAAACGTATCATTATTTCTACACTGCCCTCTATTACTATACGGTTCGTTATTCTCTATACTATTCACTATACTATTTCCTAAACAGATCACTATTTCTACACTGTCCCCATTACTACACGGTTCGTTATTCTCTATACTATTCACTATACTATTTCTCTAAACAGATCACTATTTCTACACTGCCCTCTATTACTATACGGTTCGTTAGTCTCTATACTATTCGCTATACTATTTCTCTAAACGGATCACTATTTCCAGCCTCTATTACTATACGGTTCGTTATTCTCTATACTATTCACTATACTATTTCTCTAAACGGATCACTATTTCTACACTACCCTCTATTATTATACGGTTTCGTTATTTATTCTCTATACTATTCACTATTACTATACTATTTTCTAAATACTATCATTATTTCTACACTGCCCCTCTATTACTATACGGTTCGTTATTCTCTATACTATTCACTATACTATTTCTCTAAACGGATCACTATTTCTACACTGCCCTCTATTACTATAACGGTTCGTTATTCTCTATACTATTCTATACTATTTCTTTAAACGGATCACTATTTCTACACTGCCCTCTATTACTATATGTTTCGTTATTCTCTATACTATTCACTATACTATTTCTCTTTACGGATCATTATTTCTACACCCTCTATTACTATACGTTTTCGTTATTCTCTATACTATTCACTATACTATTTCTCTAAACGGATCACTATTTCTACACTGCCCTCTATTAATATACGGTTCGTTATTCTTTATTCACTATACTACTACTCCAGATCACTATTTTCTCTAAACTATACGTTTCACTATTTCATACTGCATCTAATATTACTGTACAGGTACTATTTTATTCTCTATTACTATACGGTTTCGTTATTCTACTATTCTATATTTCTCTAAACGTATTTTATTTCTACACTGCCCTCTATTACTATACGTTTTTCATTATTCTCTATACTATTCACTATACTATTTCTCTAAACAGATCACTATTTCTACACTGCCTCTATTACTAATGGTTCGTTATTCTCTATACTATTCACTATACTATTTCTCTAAAGGATCACTATTTCTACACTGCCCTCTATTATTATACGGTTCGTTATTCTCTATACTATTGATTATACCTCTTTATTTCTCCAAACGGATCACTATTTCTACACTGCCTTCATTACATTGTAAAGTTATTCTCTATACTATTCACTCACAAATATTTCTCTAAACGGATTATTTATTTCTACACTCAAACCCTCTGTTACCAAATACTGTTTCGTTATTCTCTATACTATTCACTATACTATTTCTCTAAACAGATCACTATTTCTACACTGCCCCTCATATTACTATACGGTTCGTTATTCTCTATACTATTCACTATACTATTTCTCTAAACAGATCACTATTTCTACACTACCCTCTATTTCTATACATTTTCGTTATTCTCTATACTGGCATTCACTATACTATTTCTCTATTACAGATCACTATTTCTACACTGCCCCTCTATTACTACATTTCGTTATTCTCTATACTATTCAATATACTATTTCTCTAAATTGGGATCACTATTTCTACACTGCCCTCAAGCCCTCTATAGTTACTATACTAGTTCCAAAGGTTATTTCTCTAAACGTTTCTATTCACTATACTATTTCTCTAAACGGATCACTATTTCTACACTGCCCTCTATTATACGGTCTATTATTCTGATACTATTTATACTATTTCTCCAAAATGTATTGCCCTCTATTACTATTCGGTTCGTTATCCTTTTTATTCACTATACAGTCCTAAACTATTTCTACACTGCCCTCTATTACTATACGGTTTCGTTATTCTTATACTATTCACTATACTATTTCTCTAAACAGATAATTATTTCTACACTGCCCTCTATTACTATAAGGTTGGGTTATTCTCTATACTATTCAATTATACTATTTTCTCTAAACGGATCACTGAGGAGACACATGCCCTCTATTACTATAATGTGTTGTTATTCTCTATACTATTCATTATACTATTTCTCTAAACGTATCATTATTGAAACACCCTCTATTACTATACGGTTCGTTATTCTCTATACTATTCTTTATACTATTTTCCACACAGATCACTATTTCATGTTTAATCTTTACTATGTTTTTCGTTATTCCTCTATACTCAATTCCCAAATACATTTCACACCCATAGGGATACTATTTCTACACTGCATCTATTAACGCCTCATTACTATACGGTTCGTTATTCTCTATACTATTCACTATACTATTTTCTCTAAACGGATCACTATTTCTACACTGCCCTCTATTACTATACGGTTCGTTATTCTCTATTCTATTCACTATACTATTTCTCCATACGGATCACTATTTCTACTCTGTCCTCTATTACTATACGGTTCGTTATTCTCTATACTTTTCACTATACTATTTCACTACATTGATAACTATTCGGTGGTTACTATTCGAGCTAGTATTATCGTGTAAGTACTATTAGTTCGAGTGTTATTTGAAGGGATCTGACACCAGAATTGTTCAACGTCGTTACTTTGATTTTGTATCTGCGATTACAAATTCTCTACTACAACGAGAATTAAGAAAGTGACAATGACAATGAGGATAACAGTCCAAATAATGTAATAATGTAAGTAATCGTAATTCCTCATCTCAAATATATAGTCAGATATTTAGATTTCGGTATTAAATAACCCATAGAGGTTGATATGCCGCTAAACAGAATCAACCAACCAACAAACATGTATATGCACAAAAGCTGAGTATCATTTGCCACTCACAGATCAAACAGGGAATGCAAAAGTAGGTATACACTAATATTTGTATAATCATTAAAATAAGTTTTTTTTTTTTTATTACGGTATACCTACTTTTGCATCTCCATGTATTAAAGGTTACGAGGAGAGAGAAACATCAAGCAGTCGACCAAACGAGTTTTGCGTAAATGGATGGCAGAACATGGGGTGTGAGAGAAGTAGTGGAGAGCTATCACCGCCCACTTCCTGAAGCGATACGGTACATGAAAGATGACAGTTCTCAGAGTTCAACGAGTTAAGATTTACTCTGGTCATTAAATCTATAATCCGAATTATTATTAACAAAATACACGACTGACTGACAATTAGAAATGTTTTGTTTTGCACGACAATCTTATCTGAGGATTTAATTAAAACCATTTTCTACATCGTTGCTGTTCTATGAGTGTCAAATACTCCAAATTTCATCATCATTTATCCCAGAAATTTCAACTGTCTCTGTGAACTGATTTTAAGCTTATCGTATATACTCGAGTATAATACGAGTTTTTATGATCAGTGTTTTATGCAAAAAAAATGGCGGGGGGTAATTTTTTTGAAGAGGTTAAAAATCATGCATTTTCGGTTACCAGTTGCGCTATACACAGGTAAATGTTTCTGTAGGGTTAAAATACATGCATTTTCGGTGACCGTACCCTACCTGGTAGGCCTACATTATCAATGGTACTTTTGGCTAACCTTAACGATACAGGTAAGATCTTTTAACTTAGATTCTTTCTTTTTGTTGTGCTACATGAACCACAGAACGTCATTCACCACGCGCGCCGCTTAAAATCTACAAATCCTTTATATAAATAAAGAAAATACATTTTTTTTTTCTTTTCTCCAATTTGCGCTCATCTTCGTTCCTTCACGCTGAGGTATTGCTTTTTCCAACGGCCATAGCTTTTGTCTGTTTCAATTATACGCCTTAATCTCTCCTCCTCTGTTTACTTATTTTATTTATTTTTATTTATGATATTCTTCATATTTACTAGTATTATTTTATCTTAGAATTCTCCGTGACATATTCTTAAAATATTTTGGACAGATGCTCCGACCTCAACATACGGTAAATGATGATAACACAGCGTGCAATACCGCATGAATTTCATTATTGAATGAATTGTTGCAGAGATTGCAATACCAAATGAATTTTAATTCTCGTAGTTTTATTTACAGTAATATTATCAACCGGAATCAAGAAAATTGACGACCATTATAAAAGCATATCCCACTATTCATATATAAATGATACACAAAGTATTACTGTACATGCTCAGTAGCTGGGATCGCATTATACACAAACTATATGAGGTTTTCCATAAAAAAAAAATCAATGGTCGCACTATACAAGTAGACTTATACACGAGTATATATGGTAAGTAACTTACATTTTCCTTAAAACTTCCTCGTTGCTTACATGATAGTATTCTCAGCATCCTTCTGTAGAACCATATTTCTATCAAGTTTCCTCTTTATCCGTGAGGACATCATCAAGTATTCATTTCTATATAGGAAGATTGATATAACATGGATGTACAGAAATATTTACTTTGTTTCTAACAAGATTTTCCAGTTTCTTAGGTTTTCGAAGGCAACGTTCGTTTTTTCTTTCATGCGCATTTTTATCGCTAATATATCCCTGAAGATTTTTAGTTAATGTCTTTCTTACTGAACAGCCTTTTTACAGGAAAGAATCACTAGTGAAAATAAGAAATTGTTACGTAGAAACCTACTCATATGGACAGTAGGTTTTTTTTTATCTAATTGGTATCACCCCATCCAAAGCACTAAAGAGTTTAATGGGTGTTGAAGAATTAGGAACAGAAACATTAATAATGAACGGGAAGAGGAAAGAGTAATCAGGACGACAGTAGATAGCGATTGACATTGTATTTAAATTTTGGGGCTGACTGAAGTTGGCTGGAAAGCATGGAACCTGAAGGGTGTTCCACAAGCAAGAACTGCGAGAAAAGAAACTGTTAGCATAGAACTTACGGTTACATCCAGGCAGTGAGATCTCGACTAGTACTATGCTTAAATTAAATTTTTAAAAATAACTAGGTACCATAGCAGAGAGTTCGTCCGAACAATTACCATGAAGTATTTACGTTCATAGGCAACCTTACGGTAGTGGGAAAGTGACTGAAGCCGAGCTGCCAGATCTCGACCATTAATATTCTTCTTTGGATTTTTTAATAAAGTAAATAGCAGAGGCTCCGGACCATATATGGCAGAAACATTCTAAGCATGGGAGAATTGTAGATATGCAAAAGGGTTACCAAATTTTGACTGATTTTCTAAAAAACAATTCCTGTTGCACAAATTAAAAGCAAAGAAAAATGATCATAATTTCTCTCTCTCTCAAAAAAAAAAAAAAATTCACGCCCAAATGAAAAAAAATAATCGGCATTAACTTAAACAAACAAGTTAGATAATTAGTCTCCGTTTGAATCAAGGACAGACGACGCGTCCTTTAGAAAGCTTATTCCAAGAAATTACGACTGATTCAATGCTGGATAAGAACCCTTAAATATCTTTATAAACAGACTTAAGCTACGCTTAGAAAAAAAGATATAGACATAAACGTGTTGATAATGCTTAAAACAGACTAGGATACAGGGAATCAGATACATATGAACAAATGAGTTAGATAGATAGATAGATGCTCCACATAGATGGATAGATAGATAATGAACAGACTGTCATTTGGATAATCAACAGTGGTGTGATAGATAGATGAATAAATGAATAGAACAGATACATGATAGATGAGATAATACTCTGGGTGCTTTACATGAACAGACTGAAATTGATGAATGCTACGCCTAGAAAAATCATTTTAGATAGATGGACGATATGAATTGTGGACTGCTTAAATAGACAGATCAATTCCTGCAGAGTAGATAGATAGATAACATATAATGGGTGCTCCACGCTTTCGGTCTTGAGCCACATCCAAGTTAAGCTTAGAAAATCATTTGGGAACTTCGATGTGGTGTAATGGTTAACAATCTTGTCTCAAAAAGTCAGTGATGACTGAAAAATGAAATCAATCCTTACTGGGTACCCCATACATTAGACCTTGTGCCATATCAAAGATACGATTAGAAAGTCATTTGGGAATTTCGACGTGGTGTAATGGTTAACAAGCTAGACTTGCTAGGTCAGTTGCGATTGAAGAGTGAATTCAATTCTTACTGGGTACCCCATACATTTGGCCTTATGCCACATTCAAGCTAGGATTAGAAAATCATTTAGGCACTTCGACATGGTGTAATGGTTAACAAGGAAAATAACAAAAAACAATGAATCTGCATAAACTTAAAGTTACTGCTCACGTCATCGAAGTTTCTGTCAACTTTTAGCTCGTGACTAATTGTTAGTTTCCCAACTACGCCTCTATAAATTATGATAAGCAACAAATAGCTGTCACCCCTTTGGATTGTGATGGACTCTACCTATTGAATATCTGTTTGTTTCTCAATTTGTTAAGAATTATGAAGAACTGAGCGGACAATTTATTAATGGAACAAAAGACCCCCCCCCACCGGCCAATCGGGATGCTTAGATGCTTTGATGAAAAAATTTCAGAAAGTTCCAAACATTAGCAACACGAGATCGAATTCAAGAGCGATTCTCACTGCCCTTGTATTAATTCTTATAACTCCAACAAGGAAGACATTGGAAGAAAGTACACAGGCCCATTTCGCTCAACTGGGCAATGAATTCGTTTAATCACCAGTAATTCTTTGAAAATGAATTTATCAGAAACACAGAAACCTTCCCAAGAGCATTAAATTCATTGAAGAAGCACTGGAAGCAGAAGTCATTCACAGACAAGATACCAAGAAGTCATAAGGTCTACAGAACAAGCATTGAAAGTGACACAGAAACTGCATATTGTCTGCAAAACCAAAAATAAACTGCAACTTTTATTCCAAGCAATAATGTTCAAGTATTATAATATTTGTGAGCTATTTAGTTGATTGATTGATTCTTTTTTTTTACAGCTTATCAACTTCCTTGTGAAGGTTATTTAAAGGCAGAAAATATTTTTTGATTGTAAGAATCTTTTAGAGATAATTATGATTTACTGATATATGTCATTAGCCCATAGCTGTGGGGGTAAAGTGAAATTCATATATTTCCAAAGAGTATCTACGCTTAAGTGAATATAACGAACCAGACTGGAAATGGAACACGGTCTCCGGTTTCCAATTCTGAGTCGTTATCTATTACACCACCCGCACATCCAAGCTAACAGCACAGTACTTGGTATTCCAAAGAGGTCACCCATCTAGGCTCAGCGTTGCTTAACTTCGCTGATCGTAAAAAAAACGGTGTTTCATTTAACTGTATTATGAAGTATGCGTATTAAATATGCAATTACATGTCATTTTCTTTTCAATGGATTTTTTATTCGACATTATTTCTTATCACTAAAAATATTATTTTTAGTTGGCACTTGTGTTTGAGGTTCAAGAAAATGAAAAAAAAAAGCGGGTATACCAACTGAAAGTCGTTGACCCAATAAAAGTAACTGTTATCGTGATAAGAAACAATTACATGTGTAAAAATAGAATTTTGGATTTAAAGGGTGAATTTTTGGAAAAAATGAAGATATTGAAATAAAAGTTCACTTAATTTTTTTAAGCAAGGAATTGAGTTACAGAGAAATGAGGCCGTAAAAAAATTAAAAATTAAATTGCATTAAAAATTAAAAGAAATAAAGAATTAAAAAATTAAGTTACATTAAGTTAAGGTCGTAAAAAACGTATAGTCCTAACGAAAAGCTTTATTCTGTTTTCATGCAAAACTATGTAATTTTTTTGAAGATTTTTGCGTCGCGGGGTTTTACGAGTTTAAATCCCATCTTTCATATCTGGTCTAGTCCTTTTGCTATGTATTTAAAGATTCTTGATAAAAGAAGAATCTGCAATGTTATTAGTCCTGACATGTCATCTCGGTTTCAGTCCCTTTGCCACCGCCGTAACGTACCTTTTGTGTTTTTTCTATAAATACTTTCATGGTAATTGTTCTGATGAAATTTCCTCCATGATACCTAGACTTTATGAATTTAAGCGCAATACTAGATTGGCAGCTAGGTCTCATCATCTTACAACTAAAATAGCTAGATGTAACCGTAAGTTCTAGCCTAACGGTTTCTTCTCTCGCACTTCTCGCTTGTGGAACTCTCCGATTCCTCAATCCGAGCCCTTATACGTTACTCCATCGTGCAGATGTATGTAAAAAAAGTGTTATTTTTTCCCGTCAATCTACGTATTGGTTTTGTTCCCCGACTAATGTTGAGAACAATCAACAAGGATGTTCTCCTCCCATCATATCAGTCCTGTACTTTACCAACTTAAATTTCAATTTGATGTCGACCATATAGTTAGAACGGGTCAAAGTTTGGAAGCACGGATCAACCAACACGTACTAGCCAATATTCGCAAGGGCGATATGAACAATTTGCACAGGTACTTGAATACAACAGATTCTGTGTTAGCTGAATATTTGATTAAAAAAACAGTGCCCGTTCTTATAGCAAAAATCTGTTTTCAGCACTGAATCTGGCTAATTTCTAGTTCCATTTGAAAGTGCTAGTATCTGTTTACATCAAGTCTTACCAGCCATCTCTTTGTAAGGAATGGGCCTGTAAGTGTTATAGTTTTTTGGTGGTCATTTTTAATCATTTTTCACATGTTTTATCCTTGATCTTAGCTCTGATAAGAGAGAACAGATGAACTGGTTTAGGTGTCTATTCTTTAAATCATGGTGTATTTCCATATTACTGCTTTACGTTTCTGTCTATATTTCTGAGATGAGATATTGTATCTATTTACGCTATTTTCATCGTTCGGACTGTTGTCCTCATCTTTATTGTCATATTCACGGGTATTCGGCCGTTGTTCGCTCCAACCTTCTTGACGTCATATACGTTGGAATTTGAACCGAACACTTCCACGAAGGGGGGGGGGAGATTTTTTTTTCTAATTTCTGCCTTTTTTCGGTTCAATTCATTCTCTTTAGTATCTCAACTCTCTGTGACCAGCCAAGTATTGAACTCACAACTCTTTGGGTTAAGTCACATTTTAGTTTACTCAACCAACGCTTTTACCCACTAGGCCATGTGTCTAAATACAGGGTTCGGTTCAAAATTCCAACGTATGTCACGTGAAGAAGGTTGGAGCGTACAACGGCCGAAACGCCGTGGATATGGCAATAAAGATGAGGAGAACAGTTCAAACGATGTAAATAGTGTAAAAACTATTTTACAGTAATATTTGTTTGGTTTTTGTTACCTCCACATTTTGTTATAAATTTTCATCTTTTAGCAATTGCATTTAAACGCAACAATATATATATATATATATATATATATATATATATATATATATATATATATATATATATATATAAAGGATATCACTGTGTCTGTGTGTCTCAGTGTTTGTCTATCTGTGTGATATCTTTTCACTCGAGATCCATCCAAGCGATTTTGACCAAACTTGGCACTTACATTGTACAATATAAGAGATAGGTTCTTAGCGTAAAAAAAATCAAATTTTTTTTTATTTTAAATCAATAATCGATAAAGGCGATCAAAAATGGATAAATTCAACTTTTTTCCTCCGATTACATTCAAACTCGGTATGTAGGTTAACGATACCTCATTTTTACTTATACACTACTGCGTTTATCGAAAAACAAAAAATCGATTCAACACAAATCGATTTCAACACCAATTTTAAACTAAAAACGCCCTCAATTTTCAAGCAATATAATACAAACTTCACTCAACTGTAGCCAACAATAAGTTTATTGTTTAACAGTCATTTAACTTGATAATTGAGTCCACCCATAGCGAAAAATGGCGATTTTTACTGGTTTCTTTCTTATTTTTTGTTGATCTTTCAACCAATTTTCATCAAACTTAACAATTGCTTTATACATCTTTTACATCCCTGGTAGCACACACTGATAAATTGAATTTCAAAAACTCCAAAACAATTGTGGTCTCAGATGGGTCTTCATGTTGCCCGTTTTACCCCTTCATGTCCTTGGCTAACTTTGATTGAATAAATACAGACTACTTCTCTTTTATCAGTAACTGCATTAATTCAAAATGTTTTTAATGAAAGTACTTTAATGTAATTGAAGAAGATAGACTCCGTTACATCTAAACATGATGCTGTTTTTGCTCCATTCTAATTGAACGCTTTTTCTGATCGACCAGTTGGGTATGGCTGCTAGTTTAATATAATATAAGGTTTAACAAATTTCATCGAAAGCTGTAATATATAAGAGGTAGAAAGATATTCGTGTTTGTCTCTTTAATATACTGCAGGGATGTTTTTTGTCTCTTACAATGTAAATATATATATAGTTAACAAATTACTACGACAATCACATTATTGTATTTTCTGGGCCAGATAGCCTGACGGAGGCCAACACTTTCCAGGAGTTTTTTCCTTCTCCTAGACCTGTTGCCATCCAAGAACCCAGTCTGTCCTGTTATTTACCCATAGTTGGGGAGAGAAGAGAAGAGATGGATACCAGGGGTATTAGCATATAAGCGAATGTAATGAACACAACTGGAATTCGAAATCGGCTCTCCGATTCCTCAATCCGAGCTGCCTGCTCAAATTACTAGGTTTGTTCTTATTTTTATTTGTGTTCAAATTTTGCCTCAGTTTATATATTTATTATTTACTTATCTAAGCCAACGTTACGTGGTTATGTGAAAACGAGGAAAAACAAACAAACAAATCAGTTCACGCCTTATAAGCGTTCACCATTTGAGACAGCTATCAAAATGCTGACTTGGGCACTCCTTAGTACTTACACTATAGCTTTGAAATATATTTGAATCTGCCCTACGCAATTTTCGCCAAAGTGCCAATCTAATTACCAGTAAAGGTTTAGTGCTTATGAAGTGTTCAAAATGACCTTCACCTCTTCGTTTTCAGCTTACGTATCTTTACAACAGAGAATGGACGACCAAGACCCATCTTAATCTTTTCCAGGACATTGACACTTTATTCGAGGATACCTGTTTACTAGGTAGGTTAGCAAATCCCTATTGCAGACGCTTGCTCAGGCACATTTGTGTTGGTTCAACACCCACAGAGACCACCTGTGGTTTATGCTGAAACTATGCTAAGCAGACCTTAGTTACATTTTCTGGGAAAGAGCGTGTTATCAAGCGAGATCAAAAATCTGATCAAGGGCAGCACACTCAACCCTCGGTCACGATGACTTGTGAGTTCTTGCTAGCACAGCTATCGACGGCTCCCAAGTGAATTGTCCACCCAATTTCATTCACACAACTTCAACCCATGGTATGCAAAGGTGCCGCAAGCTGGTATCACCCCTCCAGACCAATAACATCAAAAAATCTCCTTCCCGACAAATCGACAATGATGAGATTCGAGCCCGGGTCTCATGGTCAGGAATTTTAAACCGCTACACAAAAGCTTACATGTTTCTATACTATGATTGTACTTCCTCAGGTGATGGTTGGTTGGTGATAAAATGATTTTAACGATCTATTTTGAAATTTCCATAAAAATCATCGGAGCGTACAACGGCCGAAACATTGTGAATATGCATTGAAGATGGATGAGGTTAACAGTTCGAATAATCATAATAACTCATCATTATATATATATATATATATATATATATATATATATATATATATATATATATATATGCTTTTTGCTGTAGCACAGCTCATCATTGTAGCGATACATTCGAGTACTTCTTGCCGAGATTGAAACTCGACCGACATCAGTCAGAGACTCTACCCCAAAGCTATCGGTGCACGGTAGAGAAAGGGGATCTTTTAACGTATTATATACGTGATGTATATAAACGCCAACTCAACATCCTGAGCACTCAATTCATATGACGAACAATACGTTATAAGCAGGAGCAGCTACTGTAAAAAATTCCCTCTCTCCATAGTGCCCAATCGGCGGACGAGAAATGAAATGATATTTAAATATCGCCATAAAAATAGGTTTAAATTTTCTTAAAAATAGACAATTATTTTGCGTCAAACACTGAAAAATACATATTTAGGTTTGTAACTTATGTATGTGTGTATATATATATTTATGTTTTTGTGTTTGATCTGGATATATATATATATATATATATATATATATATATATATATATATATATATATATATATATAAAATATATATATATATATATTTTGTTAGGTAAATCAAATGACCAAATATAAGCAAACTGTATATTCACGTGTCGGGTCATACACAAGCAAACAATAAATAATCATTAAATTTATTTTCGAGGTTCTCGATTATAAAAAAAGCAAAATATATATATTAATAAATACATATATACGTATACCTACGTTTTAGTGTTCGACTTAAGTTTTGCTGATCATTTCCATCGAAAGTTCTCGGATACCGTTGTTATCCGAGGTTTTTTTCCAAAACAAGTACCATATTTATATATATATATATATATATATATATATATATATATATATAAAAGTGAACATAGAAATCAACAACTTAGAGGCGACTTTCTCTTTCATGCTATATGCGATCGTCAGGAAATGTGTGCTGTTATTTTTCTCGGCTATATATACGGGTCAGTGGTGCATTGTGGGTAGTCTATTATGGCGGTTATTTTACCGGAAGTCGTTTGTTTATTTATTTGGGTTCAATTATATTGCTTGTTTTTATTTTTATTTTTTGTTTCTTATTTTATTTATTTATCTATTTATTTTTTTAATCGATGTTTTTATTAACGTAGTAAAAATTTGTTTATATCACTTATTTAATAGTTTTGTTTTGGTTTGAGAATTTAATTAAAGCTATTTGTTCGGTTTTGGAGTTGATTGTTGTAGTTTATTCTAACTATTATTTTGGCAGGAACAGTTTTTAATTTGTGTTTATTTGGGTTGATTATCTTTATTTGTTTTTTCTAATGGTAACTTTATCGGGATTGGTTTGTTTATTTATTTACTTGGATGAATTTAGGTCAATTTATTTTACTTGTATAACCGCTATAATAGACTACCACACTGCAAACCACTGGCCCGTATATATATAAATATTGAGAAAAAACAGCTCACGTGGCCTGGACGATTGCATATAGCATGAAACAGACTGTTGCCTCTAAGTGTTGACTTCTATGTTCACTTTTATATTTACACACGGCTCTATTTCTTGATATTGAGCACTTTTATTCCATAAACATAGCACACCTTAAGACTATATTTCTTCATATATATATATATATATATATATATATATATATATATATATATATATATACCACACACATACTTATATGTGTTTATAGATGTATTTAATCATTTATGTGGGTATCATGGATATGCTTACATTATAGGTAATTTTTATTACTTTTATTACTATCATTATTTATTTATTTTCTCACATTTTAAATCTTTTAAATATTACGTTATTATTAAAATGATGATGAGGTTTAAATGAATAACAACATAGATTCCATTTCATTGAATTTTATTACTGGTTGTGGTTAAAATTTTACCCATAAATTCTTTTCCTACCTCCCCTTATTCTGATACACACACTTCTTTTTTTCTTTCCCCTACTTCTCTTTCTTCAACAGTGTTCGCCACTCCCAAAGTATTTTAAAGATCAAGCTAAAATAGCTACTTCATTTTTTAATTTTATTTTTTCTCTTATTTTTCTGGTTTATTATCAAATTGTCTGGCTGAATTTATATCACATAATAAAATGTATTCAGTCTTTATGAGGCTTATATATATATATATATATATATATATATATATATATATATATATATATATATAAACCATTAGACATTCCAATTCGTTCACTAGCTCAGTCACTAAATCTACTTTCAAAAATCTACCACAACTCTAACTGTAGAAGTCATCATATAATTCACCTCTTAGAATGCACACTATTCCAGAAAAAATATATGGCAAAATCTGTATGGCCCTTTCACTAGAGAATTAATAAATATCAGAATCGGATTAAATCGGCATCCCACGAAAAATTATTAACTGTAGAACATTTCCGCCTAGAAAATTATGATTTTAATAGCCATGCAAAATTCACTATTATTGAAAAAAATAGAAATAGACAGAAAAGATGACCTTAGAAAATATTAGAGGAACATGAAAACAAATGGATTTTGCGCCTTAAAACACTTCGTCTAGACGGGCTAAACCATAAATTTAGCAACGTAGATAGAATAAGTATATAATCCCTTAACACACATTTCTCACCCAGACAAGACAGACATGCTTGCAAAGGTGTTAAGGTCTCACATTTATACACACACTCACATAATATATACACATACACACATCACACACACTCTCAAAGAACTAAAAGATAACATAACACTTAACGCACACATCCAATTTCCAGCAACCAATAAAACTGTCAAAATGACCAAGGAGGAATTCTTAGTCAGGAATCTGACATCCTCTATCTTGAAAACAACTTCAAAGAATCTGTTAGAATAACACAAGAACGGACCAAAATTAACGATAAAATGTAATGAAAACTACAGATAAAATTCGCTTTCTTCAGAAATAGTCATTCACTCCTGCAAAATAATAAAACAAAAATATATTAATATACAACCCAGTGTGTCCGAAAATTTTAATTTTTTAATATTATTTATTGTTCAAAACATATATATAAATCATAGCCTTATGCTTTATCCTTTTATGTGCCGTGTCTCTTCAGAACGTAGGCGATCATAGTTCTCCACATCTTCCTGTCCCTTGTAGCTCTTAATAAGTTTTGTCTTTTTGTTATTTCTCCCAGACCCTGTCCTACCATCTATTTGCTTAAGCCCATTAAGTATGTCAGGCGTTGCTTTACCCTGTCCCTCTTTCCGTCCTGTGAGTATCAGATTTTCCAAGGCTTCCTTCCTCATTACGTGCCCCAGGAATTTCATGAACATGTTAAGTATAAATTTCCTATTTCTTTTCATTTTCTACAAAACCTTGTCGTTGTTAACATCCTCGGCATCCTTCTGTAGAACCACATTTCCGTTGCTTCAAGTTTCGTCTTAATGTTTGAGGAGATTGTCCATCATTCGCTGCCATACAAAGGACAAATATCACGTAACCGTTCAGTAGTCTTTTCTTTGAATCCAACAACATTTTCCTGTTTCTTAATACTCTGCTTAGCTTTTAGAAAGCATCTTCTGATCTCATTGTCACATTTTCTGTCCTCTGTTAGAACACTTCCCAGATATTTAAATTTCTGTACCTGTTTGATTTAATTGTCCATGACCTGTAAACGGCATTCTGAGTCCGTCTAAAAAGAAAAAAAAAACTGAATACATGGTGGTCAGCAAAAGGGACAATCCAAGTAGTCCCTTTTACCTAAAAAATATGTGAGTAATCGCATTCTGCGAATTCAATTTTTATATTCAAAGTAAAAAATTCCTTTTTAACCACTGTATACAGACCTTTTTAAAACACAGCATACAAACTGTCTTGATCGCAAACCTAGATTCTGACTCTTTTGCATATGTTGATTTAATTTTATTTCCTCTTCCCTAATTAACATTCATCGTGCTTGTTCGGTCATGTGACCCTTAACAGTCACTCAGTTTGAAGCCCACTCTGGATAACGAAGACATTTTGGGATGGACACCTGGAAAAAACATGGGATAGACTTAGCTAAACATACGATTTCTTGTAAATTGACGTTCCGAATTTGTGACTTTTGTAATATTCGCTAGCTTTTCTTTTTCAGGGTCGGGGAGAAGTCATGTGGCAAATTTCTTTGTTTCGTTAACGTGTTATCTTTGACTTTCATTGACGTTCTTTTGACTTCTCCCTAGCCGTTTTTAATTGTTTGTGTGTTTGTGTTAAATGCATGCTATTACTTTAAATGTTATTTTTACTGGATACCCGTATTTGAGTGGACATCCTGTTTTTTAACAGTATGTATTAAGACTACTCTCCTGAACATTCAAGAAAATTTAATAAAGGTGATGTGGACTTTGGCAGCGTTGGAACCAACGTTCCCATTTTTTTTGAGAAACCACTAAAATAAGCCGGATCAAACGATGGTTCTTCCTACAACGGGGGACTCAATAGACGGTCTATTGACTTGACTGGAATTCGAACTCGGCTCTCTGATTTCTCATTCCAAGCATAGAAGAAAAAAGAAATCAGTGAATCAACCAGAGAGTCACGGCTTCTGCTTGTATGTGCCGTGTCCCTTCAGAAGAATAACGAGGAGTTGATATGGCAAACATTTTACACCCCGACTCACTATGACTGTTTTTTTTTATCAGCTTGAAAAACAAAGAGTTTTGCTTATCCTCCCAATAATAATGCTTAACTGATTAAGTGTAGAAATTTCAGACAATAGTTAATTCATACGCAGTGCAAAAAATGGGAAAAATGTTTTTACTTCGGTATATACGTAGTTGTTCTGTTGATTTCTAGGGCATCTTTGCTGACATTTACTTTCACTGACAAATAGATTGACTGACTAGCTGATGTATTTTACTTGAACTTTAATGTATTTATTTCATATCTTGTTGCATATTCTATTCTTGAAAAAATGTTCAAACACCGTTCAGTGGGAAAATAAGTTTTATTTCACTGTTGTAAGATTGGTGCAGGCTGAGAGATAGACTCAGAAGTAGTAATAGGGGGAGAAAGAAACACTATTAAAATGCGTCCACTCAAACATAGGTATCCATTAAAACTAACGTTTGAAATCATGAAAATGTCGTATTAAAAATGAAGACATTAATTCTTGCTCTAATATCTCAAGTACTTTCAAATGTCTCAGTCACTATTATAAAGGGTGTTTCATTAAGACGGATCAAAGTCAGCAGTAAATAAATCAGTGTTATTGGTGAAAATTTATTTATTTCTCTATTGAATCATGTTATTTTAAGTCATGAAATTTATGTGTCAAAAATAATATCGCCCAAATGACCCGAAGGCTTCGGCGGCACACCTCCACTCCGTGGTCAACATTTTTGATGACGTCTCTGTATAGTTGCTCCTCAATCGCACTAATATGCCTTATTATCTCATCCTTCAGCTGTTGAATTATTGTTGGCTTGTTGGCATAGGCCTTACTTTCGAGATGACCCCCAAGGAAGAAATCTAAAGGCGTCAAGTCTCACGATGATGGTGGACAATTGACTTCTAATTCAAATTCTGCTTGAACGCCCATTTTCGTAATAGGCTTTGATAACTTTAACATATTGTTTGATTATTAATCTCTCCATTGTTGAAATTGCCAAAGACTTAAATTGTTAAATCTGAAAGAAAAAGAAAGAAATCATTAGAATTAATTCAAATTTAAAATCGGTTCAAGTTATTGGAACACCATTTATTTGGTAAAGACAACAAATGCCACTTTCAAATAATGCTTCACATAAAACGTTTACGCAGCCTTGTGGGTGATGAAATATTTTCCACCCTACAATCCCTTTCCACAGAGGAAGCGTTGTTAGCCTCTCGTTGCTATGTCACTATTTCCATGACAAATGTTCAGACGAGCTACATTCCTTAGTTCGACAGATAAGACGCGTACACAGCGTCAACTCATCCTTATACACTTCGCGTTCCTTTGGTAAGGAGGATGCTCCATTCAAACAGCATCTTCTCCAGAAACTGCCACCTTATGAAAAGTCTCTTGAGAAGATGCTTCCCGATGACTACAAACTAAAGCCTCTTCAAGTCTAGGGTCAACCGTTATCTATCTTATAGGGCCTCTGTTCTAACCTAGGGAAGGTTACTGAATAGAATAATCACACGGAGGATGGTAATGAACGATAATACTTAGGATACGAACAACACATATAAGATTCGCCAGCGGCGCGTAGAAGGAGTAAACTGCTAGGAGTCAAGTGAATTCCACAATGAATCTTCAACTGCAGGATATCTACCGACCGCCCCACGTGGTCAGATGTGGCACAAGACCGAATTTAATGTGTGGTATCCGAGCTCGTATGCTCGGCCAAAAATTCCCCGTAGACACAGTATAAAACGAGGTCGGGTAACTGTTTCCCAAGATGAGACTCTGCCCTTCGACATAGCCTCGTCTGGGGATCCTCTCTGCTCGGAGACAGTGAGTTTGACCAGCACAGCAGGAGGGGAATCTCCAACTACAGAATATCTACCAACTGCCCCATGCAGTCAGATATGGCGCAAGACCGAATTTAATGCGGGGTATCTGAGCCCGTATACTCGGTTAAAAATTCCCCGTAGACCCCGTATAAAACGCGGTCGTGTAGCTGTTTCCCGAGACGAGACTCTGTACTTCAACATAGCCTCGTCTGGGGATCCTCTCTGCCCGGAGGCAGATAGCTTTGGCCAGCACAGCTGGAAATGAATCTCCAACTGCAGAGCAACATACAGTATTTACTACTGTATTTATATGAATGGGGACATACCCATTATTGTCCGTAAGTATGCTACAACAGCCTCATAATATGTACTTCATTATACCCTTACAAAAATCTCATTCTCTACTTTGAGTGACACTTGGGTCTTATGTCGGGTGATCAATTGCGCAAAAGATGTCTCGCTCCTCTGAGCAGCTCAGTTGCCATTTACTGTTCAAACCAGGTAACCCCGAACCGACAGGGTGCGGTCGCGTTTAGTTTAACAGTCACTGATCCAGAGTATGATTCGTAAGTTATCTCGCATTTTCAACAGTTGTATGCTATTTCACGTCGGAAGGGCGTCAAAGTACTGCATTAAAAAGAGAGAGATATCGGGTGTGTGGTGCAGGCCACATAGCCCACCCTGTACCCATAATAAACCATGAGGCAACGGTTTTTTTTAATCGTATTGTTATTATTATTATTGTTTTGTTCGAGTTAGAAGTAGAGGATAAATGAATACTGGGGCTTAGGGTTAGGTTTGAAATAAATCAAGTTTATGGGAAGAATAACGAGGAGTTGATATAGCAAACATTTTACCCCCGACGTTTTTTATCAGCCTGAAAAACGAAGTTTGGCTTATCTTCCCAATCATAATGCTTAACTGAATAGGCGTAGAAATTTCAGAAAATAGTTAATTTATATGGAGTGCAAAAATTAGCAGCGTCTTTTTTTTTTAAATTAAAGCTAGGAAGCGAGAAGAATTCTACTGAAAAGGATGTGAAAATTTGCATATCTAAAGCCTGTACCGCCTTGAATAAAATGGAGGTTATCTGGAAATCTGAACTATCAAATAACCTCAAGCGGAGATTCTTTCGAGCCACTGTAGAGTCGCTGTTAATTTATGGTGTCTGAATATTAACTAAAACCCTACAGTCTAAGCTTGATGGAACTTACATTCGGATGCTGAGAGCTATACTTAATATTTCGCGGAGACAAGATCCAACTAAATCATAGCTCTATCGATACATCCCTAATATTTCAACAATCTTACGCGAACGCAGAATGCCCTTTGCATGACACTGCTGGCGAGCAAACAAGAATTTTAGAATGATCTACTGCTGTGGACACCGGGACGTGGCGCCTAACGAGTTGGTCGCCCAGCAACCATCTATGACCAGCTATGTTATGACACAGAATGCCTCCCTAATGACCTTCCGACCTTAATGCAGGACTGTAATGGTTGGCGTGATAGACGCGTGAATGTCTGAGCGAACTAGACCGAAAAATACCCAGCTCGTAACAGGTCAGCTATATTTTTTTTCCAAGTTGGACTAGACAGCTGAAGAAGTGAGGTAGATGATGGACGAAGCGTCGGAGACGATTTCGTTTGTGAAGTTCAAGAAATGTGAATTTGACTTGAAAGAAGAAATATGCAGCTGCTGTCCACAAGAAAATAGAAGTCATACGTTGCAAGCTCTTTTGGAAGAAAGAACTCATCATGAAAATGTGGCGTCGATCGCGCAACACTTTACAATATATGGGGAACATTCACAAAGTATGAAAATTGGTTGTACAAGAATTTCCAGCAGGAAACCTTGCTTAGTACCTTACCATTTTCGCTTCAGTTGTTGACATAAGCGATCCTGCTGGAGAAACTCGGTTATGGGGTGCAGAATTAATTTCAACTCGGAAGTAATTTCAACTCGGAACTAAATTTGAACCTGTTTAATTTTTTTACATTGTAATTTGTAATAGAGTTCTCTATTTACGAACGTGAAATCTGTGAAAATCTTAGTACACAGATTTAAATTTCAATAAATCTGTGAAGATTTCAAACGAAATTAAAATTTATTTTCTTAAATTTTGATCAATAACGGTTTCTTTTGAACGAGAGTTTTTTACAAAAAAAAAAAAAAACAGCTAAGCAATCTATTGTTCTTGCTACAAAGAACACTGCATTTTTATTGGCTCAGATTTAAAGGAATAAAAATAAATAAAAAAGTACCACTTGATTCATTTTCAACAAAAAAGAATAAAATTGTCAGAAAAGATGAAATCTGAATTATCTTACCTACTAAGGATTTTTAATGCTAAATTAAAAAAATAACATCAACATTGTATTTTTTTTTAGGAATTCACGGAAAATGATAACATTGATTTTAAATCGAGTTGAAATTAGTTCCAAGTTGAAATTAGTTCTGTCACTCCTCGTTTATTGAAATATTATCAACAGCCTTGTTAAGCAACCAAAATTTTATCCTTTTTGTAAAAACTTCGTTAGAAACAAGGAAAAGAGTACTAAACTGTTACATGATATCAGTTTTCCTGTATGTTAGTGAGTGCTGATTAATCTCAAAGAAGAGACTTGAAGCAACAGAAATGTGGTTCTACAGAAAGATGCTGAGGATACCATGTGAGCAACGACGAAGTTTTAGAGAAAATGAAAACAAAAAGGAAATTTATGCGTAACATCAGGAAGAACAGATGAAATTCCTACGGCACATAATGAGGAAAGAGGGCTTGGAAAATCTGATACTCATAGAACAGATTGAAGGGGTGGAGGAAAACAGCGCATAACATTCTTAATGAGTTTGAGAGCTACAAAGCAAAGTAAGTTGCGGGGAGTCATGATCGCCTACGTCCTGAGGAGGATCCGGCACATAAAAAAAGAAGAATCTGTTGCGTTAACTTGCCTTCCTTTTCCCTAATTAGTAGGCATCTGTCTTGATCTGTCATGTGACCTTTAACAGCCAATCAGCTTGAAATCCATTCTGAATTGCGAAAACGTACCGTGAAGAGAATCCATATCATGTTGAACAGTTTTTCTTCGGCAGATGAAAATTTCGAATTAACGTTCAAAAAATTGAAAATCATGAGTGGATATTTTACCTGAGTTTTACAAATTATGTGGGACTGTTGAATAACTTTGGAACAAAAACTTTTTTTTCAAAAGTTATTCAATATCGCTTAAAAATGGGACAAAAACTTTAATTTTAAGTTTAAATTAAAGTTTAGGTTTTGGTTCCGAAACATGGTAATTTCTATATCGCGATGAATACATATTTTTAAATAATAATAATAATAATAATAATAATAATAATTATATATATATATACACAGGAATTACCATGTTTAAGTTATTCCAAAATTCGCTTGAAAATGAAACAGAACTAGGGACTTTAATTTAATTCTATAATTGAATTTGAAGGTTTTAGCTTCTGTTCTGTGTGTGTGTCTGATCATACGTGACCAGTTGAACACGTCCCTAAAAGTTAGATGCACTATTCGTCTCTGCACATTAGCGTGGGTAGTGAGAGAGTATCATATCTATGGGTCGAGCAAATTTTTTTTTAAGTTCGAAGAGGCAAGCAAGGCGATTCAAAGGTATTTGGGAACACCCTGAATCAGAAACCGTCTGAGCGAACTGCGTTATCCGACCTGGAAGTTGTCGCCATATTGTGCACATTTGTGACGCATGCGCCTGGTGTAGGTTTATCAGACCAAGTGTCAAGATGGAGATGTTGGACGTCGTATATTTGTAAATTATGGTCATTTTTATTAGCAAACTGAGTTCTAACACAATAATAATAATAATAATAATAATAATAATAATAAGAAGAAGAAGAAGAAGAAGAAAATGTGGAGGAAGAAGAAAGAAAAATAATAAGAAGAAGGAGGAAAAGAAGATAGAAGATGAAGAAGAATAAGAAAAAGAAGACAAAAAGGAAGAAGAAAAAGAATAATAAGAAGGAAGAGGAACAAGACCAAGAAGAAGAAAAAAGAAGAATAAAACGAAAGAAAAAAGAAGAAGAAGAAGAACGGAAGAAGTGGAAAAAAAGAAGATGGCAGAAAAAGGAAGAAGAGGAAGAAAAAGATGGAAGAAGAGGAAGGAAGAAGAAAGAAAAGAAGGAAGAAGAAAGAGGAAGAAGAAAAAAGAAGGAAGAATAAGAAGCAAAAATGAGAAGAAGAAGAAAAAGAGGAAGAATAAGGATCAGGAAGAAGAAGAAGAAGAAAACGAAGGAAGAAGGAAAAAAGATAAAGAAAAATGAAGGAAGAAGAGGAAGAAGAAAAAGAAGATGGAAGAAAAAAGAAAGAGGAAAAAGTATAAGGAAGAAGAAGTGGAGAAAATAAGGAAGAAGAAAAGAAGAAAAAGAAGAAGAAAAAGAAAAAAAGTTGAATTTTGATAAAGTGACTAGTTAAAAAAAATCACAAAGAAAAGGGATGTTTCCTAATCGAAAAAATTTAAGGTTTGTTGCTCGGAGCCTTGATCTCTCTGTACAGGTCATCGTTACTTAAGGACACCGATAGTTTACGATTGACGGGTCGTAAATCGATCTGTTCGTAAGTCGGCCTGTAATTAATGTTGCAATCTTTTTTTTTTATCTTTCTTAGAAATCTTTCATTTTTTTTTGTCAATATCAATGTCCTTTCTTTCCTTCTAGGCAGGTTGAGGAGTAGACAAAGACAATTTCTTCTTGGTAGACAGCTTTGAGGATTTTGAAGAAAAATATCAAGGACGTAAACAAACTCTTGTGAAAGTGCGTTGTACCCAGGCACTGCTGACACTGAACTTGATGCGCACGATGGCATGCCAGCGCTGCCTGGACTTGGAGCGGACATTGTTGTACACCAAACTGGGAACTACTCAGGCTGACAGACGCCGAACAGTCGTGGCAAGACGGCCAGACATAACAATTCGCGGTTGTAGTCATCAAGTCGAACAATCGTTAAGTTGACGATGACCTGTATTTTGTAAGCAAAAACTGATATTTTCTTGGTATTTTTTCTCTGGAAATATGAAAGTTGAATTAAGCCATATAAGAAAGAATCTAGACCAAAATTTGGTCAAGAAATGTTATTATTTATATAACTTTTATACACAGTTTGATTGACTTTGAGTCCAAAAATTTGAACGGAGGATGAAGTCACCATACAATTTTCCCTAACTCTATACCGATATACAAATTTATTTGTAAGATGACACCCGAAAGAAAGATCTTACTTATTATAAAACCCAGGTTGTGTGTGTGTGTGTGTGTGTGTGTGTGTGTGTGTGTGTGTGTGTGTGTGTGTGTACGTTTATATATTGGATCGGATTTCCTACATCTTTCAACCGATTTCAACAAAACTTCACAGAACTGCGTAAAATTACCTTGCAATGGTTCTGACAGCGCCAAAAAGGGGAAAAACACAATTGTTTTTGCACGAAATCAATTTGAAAACACGATAAAACTCGATTCTGTCGCCAGAATGAAAGGGGGACAATTCATATCGAGTTATACTTATTATAAAACCCAGGTGTGTGTGTGTGTGTGTGTGTGTGTGTGTGTGTGTGTGTGTGTGTGTGTGTGTGTGTGTTCGTTTATATATGGGATCGGATTTCCTACATTTTTCAACCGATTTCAACAAAACTTCACTTTTTGGGGGCAGGTAGTGTTTCTTATTGTCTTGCACACTTTTTTCTTTATTCAGAATGCTTTAAAAATTCCATTTACAAGACAATTGTTTATAATAAAATTCTATTCAATCGATAGACTCATAACAATTGAAAACAATGTTTTTGTTTGAGTTTGGGTTTGACCAATTCGTAAAAAACCCGAATAATTTTTGTCAATTTTATTTTTCAGTCTTTATGATGGTCGATACTAGATCTATCTCTTACTGTTATATCCCAGGGCAACGCCGGGGTCTCCTGCTAGTATTCTTATAGATATGAGGAAGCCATAGAAAATCGAGTAGTCAAGACAGGATGTACTCGAGCAATTAATTGACATCACCACTGACCTTTTCACAGCCGACACCGTAACTACTTGTAAGTTACTGTCCAAGAAATATTGGTCAGCGGAAGAAATCTTCGTTTGCTGACTGACGGTCGAGTGACAGACTAAGTCTTAGAAACTAGCTAAATTACTGTTGTCTTTGTGATATGTTGGGAATAATGCTGATATCTTGGTATTTACTCTGTCTGCCCACTGAGACAAGTTGTGACACAAGGTCTTTTTTAAGGTAGGGACCCGAGCGCGTACACCCGGGCCAGGAACAAAAATTGTTTCGCAGCCCCATCAACTGTCGGCTGCGCTGACCTCGGTGCGAGCACCGATCCCTCTCTCTGGTGCATTGAGAGGGCGCGGACTCGGGCAGCTGTTCTCCAGGTCTGGGCACCTCTCAGTATAATTTTCCTCAGTTGCGACTCTGTCCTTTGACGAAGCCGCCCCTGAGCACACTCTGCCCAAAGACAGAAATGCAACTGAAAGATGATAAATAATGTGCTATAAACCCCTCAAGGGAGGGAATTACACACCCGACTTAGATGTGGCACAAGGCCGAAAGTATGGGGCACCCAGTGAGGATCGAACTCACTACTCAGTCGTAATTGATCTAGCAAGACAAGCTTTCTAACCATTACACCACGTCGAGGTGCCCTAAAAATGATTTTCTAAGCGTAGCTTAGATGTGACACACAGCCGAAAACGTAGAGCATCCAGTGGAGATCGAACTCACTTTTCAGTCGTAATAGATCTAGCGAAGCAAGCTTGTTAACCATTACACCACGTTGAAGTGCCCTTATGCTGATATCTAATAACTCACAAAAAGGATGTGGTTAGGTAGGCAAATAGCACCGAACAACTGCAAAAGGTTAAGCTGATAAGTTTAACCCTCGACCAAATACGTTATTATTTTTAAAATAGATAAAAATGAAAAGGTGGCTGTGTCATATTAAATACATAAATAAATAACTTAATAAAAATAAAAAAAATAACTTGTTTTATTAAGTATCTAAATAAATATATAAAAATGAAAATAAGCTGCTATATTAAGTGAATCAAAAAATAAACACATAAAAATAAAAAGAGGGTGTGTTCTATTAATTTAAATAAAAGTAAAAAATGAAATAAAAAAAAAATGAGCGTTTGTTTTATACAAGATGAGGCAGAAATATCTCCCACATTTTAGACTGTCACCTGTATGGCGCTAGTAAACTTAAGCAAGTGGCAATGGTGACTTGTTCTAGCTTATGCCTTACCATTATGCAGAAGGTATTACCGGTAGGTATAGGCGGGGACCTTTCTGTTGCATACGTTATTCTTTTTTGTCGGATATCAAAGTTCAAATCATTAATGCACACCGTCTCAGATATATGACCGTGGGGATGAATAATATAATAATAATTAATGTGCCAACATACACTCATTAATGGGTAATAATAATAATAATAATAATAATAATAATAATAATAATAATAATAATAATAATAATAATAATTATTAATATATGACTGTGGACATTAATAATATAATCATAATATATGGTTGTGGGCATGAAGGAGTTAAAAGTACTAATACAAAACTGTAATAAGTACCGGATGTTTTATTTTTACATTCTTGATGTGAAGTCGCAAAAAAAAAAAAAAAAAAAAAAAACTTTCATTTTGACGAAAGACCTGTCTAAATCTAAAAAATAGCGGACATGTCTATCCTTTTTTATATCACTTTTTAATGCAATATTGATATTCTTCTTACATATTGCTGCATTGACAGAAGTTATGATCGAAATTTAGTTAATTTGAAATGAAAAAAAAATTAAGTGGAAAAGCCAATTAAAATCATTTTATAACGATAAAAAAAATGTAGATGTTAGCGGAAATAAAAATTGGGGAGTTGTAATTCGGAGAGCCAAATTAATGGTATTTCCTGTTTATTATTAAAATAAAATATAAATAAAAACAGTTAATATTTTTTATTGGTGTATTAACATCTTAACAGGTTTCTTGTTTTACTTCGAAAGGCAATCAAAATAGTAGCCGCGTTTGAGATGAAACAGCGGAGATTTCATTTTTTTCTTTTTAACACTTGGGCGTTGAATTGGAAAATGGAGGCAAAATAGTTTTCATCCGGTGGTAATGATACAACTAAAGCTTGGCGTTGAATCATATTTAAATATTAAATGGCTACATCTGTACAGAGTCGGTCAAAAGCTGGTAGACATTTGAATTGTTTTGATTTTCGGATTCCGTTCTTTAAAACTAAACAAACAAATGGTGCTGAGGAAACGTCAAAAACATGACGTATTTGTAAAGGAATCCCTCGATTAGTGTGGCTAATGTGTACGTCGGTAACTATAAAAAAAAGAAAAAAATTCCAATTAATATGGTTAAAATGAAGAATGTTTTAACGCAATAATTGAGTATTATGTATGCACTAATCGAATTTTGATATATAAAATATTAGCGCACTAATAAAAAAATGCACTAATCGAATGCGCATTAATCGAGAGATGTCTGTACTACTAAATGGATTTGAAGCCTATTTTGCGAACACACACGCACACATATACACATATATAGGCACGTGGCCGAGTGGTTAGAACGTTCGTTTTCTGACCATGCGACCTGTGTTCGAATCTCACCATGGTCGATTTAACAGGAACATTCATCACAGGAACTTATCCATCACCAATCAATCCTCTATATACCATAATACATGGTCTCAGAGAAACCTACAAAACGCACCCCATGACATAAAAATTTCAGGTTTATAAAATAATATACATAAACATTTGTATATGATATACAATGAGTGGGGAGGGGATTAGCCCCAAACAAACTAAAAATATCAAAACAAACAAACTAAAGATAACTGATGTTAGTTGGACCCGTCCAGCTCCCAAAAAGAGAGGCCGCTGTATTCAGCCCTTAGACAGAATTAAGTGGCTCTCTCACAATGCTAGAGGGAAAGGATAAAATAAAGACAGCCTCGAGGAGAGAAGAACGCTGACCAAGAGGGGGGAGGGTGCAAAGCAAACTGAAGAGTTTGGGAATCTCGACTAGGATCATAACCAAAGAATAAAACCATCGTGGTACTTGTTCCATGTTCTGGTAGCGTATATATATATATATATATATATATATATATATATATAAACAAACAGTTTATCAATCTAATATTATTAATCTTATATTTATTGTCATTTTTTCGTATTTTTCCTTCAAACATTTTTCATTGAATAATATAGACATATTATACCCTTTTTTATTATTAAGCAAAATCATATAAACTTCAATAATTCAGATTTGGTTTAAAAAAAAAATTGTCAAATTTTAAACGATTAAAAAACCAAGAAAAAATTTTAAACGATGTCAAAACCAAGAAAAAATTAAAAGTTGTCGGTTCCTTATTCATATATATATATATATGCTGCCTAAATATATCTCATTCATATATATATATATATATATATATGTGCAAGAATTCATGCCAAACAATCAAACAATTTGTATTCTAGTATTTGGTACGTTTATACTGTAAATAGACCCACATACGATTTTAAATTCAGATTTATCCTTCTCCTATACTGGTTAAAATTCAAGTCTGTCCTATTATTTATTAACTAGAAATTCAGTCTGTCCTGCTATTTAACCCATAGCTAAGGGAGGAAGTGATGTGTTCATACCTTTCACAAGGATATTTGTGAGAAACTGAATGATCTCGAACTGAATTCGAACTTAGGTCACTGATGTTTCGTTCCGAGCATCTAACGTGCACATCCAGCCTAGGGTTGCTTACGCCTAAAAGATTTCTAACGCTTTGACATCCATATTGAAAGTGATACGTTCATCGGTGCCTGTGTAACCTTATCGAAGGAACTTTTTTTTACCTATTACAGATATCAGAGAAGACTGAGTTCGGGTCCCGCCAACATCTAGGAGGGTGACGTGAACGCCGGTAAGGAAACACCCCCGAGAACGCCCCACACAGAATCCTCCCGCTACTGCCATCTAAGCTCTTTTCGGTACCCTACATACAGAAATGTATACCGTTGCTGCGTATCGGAGAAGTGTGAGTTTGGGTCCCGCCACCATCTAGGAGGGTGGCATGGACGCTGGCCTAGCAGGTAGGGACCCCCCCCGAGAACGTCACACACAGAATCCTCCCCCTACTGCTATCCAAGGTCTTTTCGGATGTCCTAGATACAGAAATGTATACAGTTGCCGTGTTGGTCTGCTCAGTCAGGCGAGAATCCATCCACCATGAAGCGAATCGTTCGACTTCGTCCGAAAAGTCGAAAACGACGACAGCGATACCAATTAAATTAAATCTTTAATTTGTAAACAGGATACGCAAATTCTACTGCATTTACTACGACTAACATCCGATAAGAAAATGTTTACATCACGAAAACTTATCTTTGGTTAAGATAAAAACTAACACGCGTAAGTGCGCATGCGCATACCAACTTACACGTACACACGTGCATAATACCTTACTTGCAGAAGTACATAGCCTTGGCCAAGTTTGTAAATATCTGAAATGAATGCAATCACATGTGTTCTGTGTACGTTACTCTAAAAAGATGCTGATACTCTTTAGAAAAAAGGAAAGCTGATGCAATTAGAATTGCTGCATCAGATGGCAATATTAATGCTAATATTAGCTGTAGCCTTATAAGGAAACATTCGGCTTTCATTGACCTAGCAGCCAGTGCTGCTGTCAGTTGACATTTATAAAAAATCTTTCTCTTAAAACAATTTTTCATGAAAATAGGTTTCTCAAGTAGCTGTTATCGCTCTTTTCAGTACTGACGGGAATTTCCTTCCTAACCTTTTGTTTGAAATGCTGGGGAATATCAACATCTTGATTATGTCATTATTTTCTCTTCGAGTTACATGTGATGATCAGGAAAATATCTTTTGCTAACTGTTATCGCTTTTTCCACTATTGATGGACGTTTCCTTCCTACCCTTTTGTTCGAAGTACTGTGGAACGTCAACATCTTAATTATTTCATTATTTTTGGTATCCATTTTAGTTGTTTCTACTTTTTAAAGCCCTCATTGATGTGGTTTCTAGCAGTTGGTACAGTTCTTTGTGATTCTGTAGCGACAGTCTACAAGATTCAAAGAAAGATGTTCTTTGCGAAGACTCACATGCTCCACTCGCTCAAGGTCATTTTTAAGCATTGATCTTAGAATGCGGTTGTATACAGCTGACAGTTTAGATATTTTAGAACGGGTTTGGCGCCATGCATGGCGTTCATATGAAAATATCAATACGACGAGTCTATTTAAAATCATGATTCGAAGTTTTAGGTCAGTGTCTTGGTTTTATAGCAATTTCCTATTCTAGGTTCAATTTGCTTTATCCCTATACTAAATGTGTTATAACTGAACCATACACCGAGGTATTTGAAGTGTTTCATATTAATTAATTCCACAACCTGAATTTTTATGATGGATTCAGGGTAGTTGCCATCACTGCTTGCATTCCAATTCTAGATCGTAATTTGTAAATATTTATCTTTGGTTTTATTTCTTGGAAAACTTGGTAGAGGATGCTGATTTTTTTTTGTTAAAGATCATTTTTATACCCACTTCAAATACCTATGTCGTCGGCATACCCCCTTTTCCACTCATCATGCGTACATTGGCCTCGGGAGGGGAAGCAAGACGGCTGTCTTCTATTAGTCGAGATTGGGATGTGGTATGGAATGCTTAGATAATAAGTGCCCAATTTTTCACATCTATGCTTGTAAATGCTAGAAATAGTATAAGAAAACTGGAGTTCACGTTTCCTCCTTGTTGTAGTCCTGCTAACGTTTTAAATGTTTCTCTATTGGTGTCCTGGCCAGATACGTAAGATTTTGTGGCCCCCTAAAACGTTCCTCTATTAGATCGATGCATTCGGAGGATTCGGGGCTTGGAAGGAGGCTCCTATTGGATGAGAAGAGGAAATCCCTAACGAAGTCGCCATATGTTTCTTCGAGGTCAACATAGCAGGTATACAATTTCCTATTAGATTTGTAATTTCCTGGAGTTGTTTGATGACATATATGTCATCGTTAGATGCCTTACCAGGACGAAAACTAAATTAGCTCGTGAGGAGTTGGCTTTCATAAAACAATGAGGGCCTACTTAATATAATGCTCATTAATGCTTTCACTATGATGGATCCAGTTGAGATACATCTGTATGTGTGAGAGTGTTGAGGGCTACCTTTTTTATTTCTATAGTGAATTAATGCGTGAAAGACACCACTTTTGGGGGATGTATTTCTGATTCCAGACATCTTTCATAAAATAGAGAAACTTGTTATTGAATTTATGGAAAAAAAGTAAGCTATTTTCGAAAGTTAAGCCTAAATGTCGAGTGATACTTTATTTTTTCTTTGTTTTTTAATAGCTTTCTTAATTTCCGTTCATTATTGTTCATGTTTGAAAACTAGCGTTATAATGAATGAAGATATTGTTATATTTTCTATTTCCGTGGCTTTCTTTAGTTTAGACCGTCCAGGATACGACGATAAACTACATCCGCGTCCTGGGTAAGACGATAAGGTACATCCGACAGCAAAGCCTTTGATCAGGAGGTTTTGGGGAGAGTGGAACCACCACTTAATTGTTGGTTTCCACCCTGACCCGAGGAGGTAGCACCTGTCAGGGTCCCTACTATGGGCGAATAGTTACCCCCACCCCACCAAGGAGTCAAACACCTATGAAAGTATAACAATAAGTTTTAATACCAGCACTACTTTTTGGAAAAAATATTACCAGCAATACATTTTTGAAAAAGAAATATATTACCAGTAATACATATTGGAAAAAAATTATTACCAGGAATACATTTTTTGAAAAAAAAATGACTAAAAAATCTTTAGTATCTGTCTATATATCTGAGATGAGATATTATTTACATTATTCGGACTATTGTCCTCATCCATATTTATCACAACGTTTCTGCCGTTGTACGCTCCGGCCTTCGTCAGGTGGTTGGAATGACGAACTGAACATTTTATTTCGCTCACTGGGGTAGACTGTTCTAGTTTCACGTGCCACGTGGATGTCAGTTATCAGTTATCTCCTGTTAATTCCCCTCTCCAAGTTCTCCACTGCCTTAACTGTATTGAACTCACACTCTTTGGGTCCTGTCACTGGATCTAACCAATGCCTTTATCCACTGTGCCATGTGTCCTTGATGACATCTGTGTAGGAATTTATGGGTATTATAAAACTAATGTCTTCAGCAATCCTTTTTTAACAGTGCTCATATTGCAATTTTTGCTCTTATCATATATGTTTTTACCAGAGCTCATATTGCAATTTTTGTTGTTATTATCGCTTTTCTCTGGCACTCCTTATTACTGGTTCCCATATTGTATTCATTTGTATCCTAGTTGGCTCAAGAAATATGTGCTGATTCCTTAAGTTTACGAATTTTTCAGTGGTGTTCTTTGACTCAACCTGATCCCACAGAGGGCCGTGATCTCACTTTTCTCTCCATATGTGGTCAGCCACGCCTGATTTTTCCACTTCCCCTCGTGTTACAGCTTTTTGGTGTTCTTGAAGCCTTACCTTAAGGGGGTGGCCTGTCTCCCCTTTATATTTCTTTCCGCAGCTGCACGAGATAGCGTACACACAGTCTTTAGTCGTGTTCTCCTCTATGGGGAGTCTTACTCGCGAGAGATATCTGCGAAGTGTCGTCAAGCTTTTGAAGGTTGTCCTGATGTTATATGGACCGCAGATCCTTTGTATGTTCTCACATAAGGAAGGCAGACTGTTTTCTGAGTGTTGTTGTCCTCCTCCTCTTGTACCCGCCTACCCAAGCCTTTGGGGGCTGCTGTCATGTATCCATTGTTTGCTTTTCTATACGTTTTAACAGGTGATGGTTGAGTTCATTAATTCCATGTTATTGGTTTCTCAAACTGTTAACTAAACTTTTTGCTTATTTTTTAGCAGTTTATTAACCAGGTTTGCTTTTAACTTTATAAACATTTTCAAAAATGTAAACATAAATATAAGATGAAATAATTTTGAGCACTTTTACCTATAAATATAGCATTCCTTAAAACTATATATTTATCATATATATTTGTGTGTGTGTGTGTGTGTGTGTGTGTGTGTGTGTGTGTGTGTGTGTGTGTGGCATTCGTCTGTCTTGAGAGACCATGGATCTGCGCTTTAAGAATTATGCGTCATCTGCTGATGACGGTACAACATCTGTTACGGCTGTAAATGCCCACACGGAAGCGACAATCTCGATTGCAATGAATGCACTTGAAGATGTCGCCTTGTAGTTTTCTCTCCATCGAGCACGCTTCTCCCCGGCGGCCACCTTCCATTTCTCTTCTCCCCGCTCCAACCATCAGTGTAAATCCCGTCTCCAGCGTGAGCGATCCTCTGGCGACGTATTCCCGCCACTCGATGCTTATGTCCATCGCCCTAATGTCCCTTTTGCAGACGTCCTTGAAGCTAAGATGACGTCGCCCTCGTGCTCTCTTGCCCTCTTGCCGGTGACAAGTTCTCCGTACTGAAGGATATTCGGAATCCCACCATCCGACATACGGTGTACGTGTCCAAGTCAGCATGCGCTGTTGGAGAAGGGCGTATAGGCTGGATAACTGGTCACGGAGGAGAACTACAACATTGGTGCCCCTGTCGACCAATTGATGATATATATACATATACATGTGGAGCCCCGTTAAATATTGTAGAAAAATTTCATAGATTTCAGTAACATCAGTAAACATTTCACTTCTGTTCCGAAATCAGCTCACACAGAAATCGACTTATTTGAAAGTTCCCTCTAAAAAATGAATAACAATATTTTCCCTTCTAAAAATAGATATTTAAAAATTGGGAAAAATATTTGTTAACCAATAAACTTCTGAGTTTAGTAAATCGAACTTATGAACCCATACTTTCTTATAAATATCGTCACATAAATTCACAAAATCAGTTTTCAGTTTTTCGGTCAACCGTTAGCTAGAATTATTGCGTGATTATGATAACTCACACCTTTGTATAATTAATTTTTCAACCGTTCGCATGTTTATTAACTTCTCTCAAATAGCTTCACGGTTTTAAACCGAATTATACAACACGCATGACACAAAAACGCAGTTATATAAACAAACGAATATCAGCATCGCGCGTTCACTCACTGCTGACTGCTGTAAAATTACACGCATACATAAAACAACGTAAATACCTGACTCTCACGTTAAGTAGGCGCATTAAGCTTTTAATTCAAACTAACAAAATTATTTCTGCTGTGTTTTAAAAAACAAAATATTTTTGTGGGAATTTATTTGCGAGGATCTTTGTAATTCGTTTCTTTCAACCTAAATATTCAATAATAAATTTTATTTAAACGTTTAAAGATTGTTTATTTTCTTCGCTTTTTACATGCATTTTCATCTACATATATCTGTTTCACAAAGTGAGAGTTCATGGGGAAAAAAACTATCTGAGTGAAATATTCTCTTTGCAACACGAAGAAAATGAGGATGATTCGACTCCGTAAAAGAACCATGGCGTGTCATAGCTGTAAAGATCTTAACTGTTGGAGCTGAAGAATGGAGCTCATCTAAAAAGTTGCCCTGGAAATAGCGACAGAGACTGCAGAGTGAGGAACATACTTTTCCTGTGCAAACGATTTCGAACTCTTGTATCTTGAAGTTCAGGTTCCAAGAAAAAAAACACAATGAAACTTGTCGAAGTATCTGACCTTTAAATATTTTGCAATTAATTTCTAATCTGACACACTTGACAGACTTAGTAAACACCTCGTATCTTATTAATAGGATCTAATCTGATCTGAGAAGCCCTTGAAAATTTCTTCATTTCTAGCTGGAAGCTGAAATATTAATCTACCGGAAGTAGTTTCAATAAACAAGCGAGAATGCATTCGGGCTGGCGCTCACTGCCGTTCTATCCGTAAGTCTTTGCGACTGCGTCATTTTCAAGACATCCGGTGGCAACCAATGCAGCATCCTGTTTTCTTTCTTTCTTCGGAGGAGGAGGAGTGCATTTAAACGCTTTGTTTGTTTCAACAGCTGCCATCCATCTCGGCATCATCATCATCATTATCAGTTTCCATATCATCATTATCGTCATCATCATCATCACAATTATTGCGGCTGCATTTTAAAGTTTTCAAATTTCAGCTCTATATAATTTGGTAATTTTTAATACAGAATTTAATCAAATCGACAAGTGATAATGTGACCATTTTTATTGAACCAAGTTCACTTCAGACCCCATGTGGAATTCACATATGTAATCCACTGCCAAGGATACTGAGAAAAAAATGTCAGCTCATTGTAAAGCCCCAGAAAGTACATGATTTCTAATTTGAGTCGCTTTTTTCCTTTTCTTAAAATTTAAAACAAAACAAAACATATAAAAAATGTTGCTTACTCTCCTATCACCTAAGCTATCATTTCTTTTCTGTTCACTAAAGAAATAAGCTTTTTTCTTATGGAATATCACAATAACTTTTGCATTTATTTATTTACTTTTATTTTGCCTTAAGTCAAGTTTTTACCTTTCTTTAAAAACTACATAATGCGAGATCTAATCAAAAGCATCTTGACTCTTGATATCGTAAAGGAATTAAAGTACGCAAAGTGAAGCCGATTGGCACAGACTGACCTTGAACTCTGTCGCCCATGCGCACAAAGTTATAACGTTTTCTCTCACTTCCGTTGAAATAGCGTCAGAATAGTGACAGTCTTACAACGTTATGCCAGCTGAAAAGATGCTGTAGACTGGACAACGTGCTTTTCCTGTTCTAACGATTTCTAACTCTGTATCTTGAAATTCGGGCTCCAAGAAAAGCACCTGATTTCTCGTTTGAGTCGTACACGCCACATAATTTCTATCAGTGACTATGGCTTGTGCAGCGGTTTTTGACAAAGGAGAACTTTCTCTCTTTCTTCGACAACCACCATATTTCCCTATCTCATCCCTTGCGAATTTCTCCCTTCCCAAAGATCAAACCCCACAAGATTTCAAGACGCCGAGGAAATCCAAGATGCAGCTGCTCCAAGAATGCTTCCATCAACTGAAACGATGCCTGACAAAGTGTGTGCCTTCTGAAGAGGGACTACTTCGAAGGAGATTAAATGCCGAATTGATATATATTGTAGTTTTCTTTTTATAAAACCAGTCCCAATGCTTTTTGATTAGATCCCGTATATCGAAAATATAGCTCATTATCTTCAACTACAATTTGTATTTCAATAGGTCCTATCCTTGTCAAGAGAGAAAATAACTTGCCCAAAAGAAAAGTTCTCGAAATTGCATTAATAGTTACTAACCCGAACATAAATGTACATCCTGCCTTCTTTCAAATATCTCATTTCTTAAGAGAAATACTCTTACCAAGCCAATATAAGATCATTAAAAAAACAAAAGGAAATGGTTAACACTTTGTTTATTTAACGGATATCTCCTCTAACCTAGCTTTAATAACTCCATATGTCTATGAGTCCCATAAGACTGACCCCAGACTCCGTGGAAACCGATTAGACGATCCATCGCTAAAGATGCCAGAAAAATAGTTCTGCTAATCTCTACCTTTACAAGAGCCAGATCAGGCCGAAAATGGCGCACTGTCGCCATACGTGAACTGGTGTTAATCAATCTTCACTTTCCAGTCTTGACAGAGTTCAAAACCGCCTACGTGGCCTTGCGGATGAGGAATTGTCTTTCACCTTACAATCCCTTTCCCCACAGTCGAAAACGGTGCAAACCTCTCGCTACTCTACCGCTATTTCTGTGGAAAATGTTCAGACGAGCTTCTTTCTCAGACTTGTCTTACGATTTCATGACCAAAATGAATGAGAGCTACTGTCTCATAACATCTTCACATATCCGAGATCGTTTAATTGTTCTTGGAGAACATCTGTATTGTAATGGAATAACCAGTCAACCCCATGAGTGATTATACTATAGGTAGTAAGTACCTATAAAGTCAACAGTCTACGAGAGACTTCAGGAAGAGTGAGAGCGAGAAGACGCAAGAACATCCGACCTTCCAAAGAGTGGCACTCACTACTATATTGACCTGCGTGTATAACTGTATCGTATTTCATATTGTACTGGTTGTGTAAAATAAACCTTTCTTCTATTAGCCACCTGGTGTTCCTTTAGCACTGAATATAACAAGCTAGAAGCTGACCTCTCCTCTGATCGAGTTTTAACAACTCAATGGGAGAAATACTATCTGGTCACACTCAATACCTCAAAAACCAAACATGCAACGCCCCATCATCACTGAGAACCTCCTGAATGTCCATCTATCACAATTAACAGGTGTTCTCTCAAGAAGGTCCCTTGCCTTGAACGCCTATTGGTAACTTAAGTTCATCCACAGATCTCGTGGATCTTGTATATACGAGGATAAGTAAAAAATTATCCGCTCTTTTATAAGATATTTTCGGTTTGCCACACTTCTCATGCCTGCTTATAATTGGTACTATTGTCACATGATCAAAGTTTGAGCTTCATCACGCCAGTTTTCTTGCTGTTGTTACAGTGCAAACATCGCCGCTCCATTGGCAGTGTTCACCATCGTACATTCCATCGTTAAAGGTACCTGACTACTTCTGATATGCTCTAACTTTACAAGAGCCACGTCAGACGGTGTATTGCTACCATATATACTGCTGGCGTTGTCCAATTTTTACTTTCCCGTCTTGATGGAGTCCCAAAACGTCTATGCGACCTTGTGGCTGATAAATTGTTTTCCACCCCACAACCACTTTCTCACAGACGAAAAGTTTCAAACTTCTCGCTGCGCTACGTCTATTTCAATCGAAAATGCTCAAACGAGCTACATTCTTTAGTTCCTCCAATTCTAACTCTACAGTCGTGTGTACATTGAGGCGGACCACCTTCATTTCCTTCAGTAAGGAGTAATTTCCACTCAGGTCGCTTCTTCCGTAAAACTGTTTGTGGAACAAAATACCAAGAGAATATTTTCCCGACTATTAAAATCTTAACCTCGTCAAGTCTAGGGTTAACCGTTATCTTTTCCACATACATTGTGCTCCTTACTCTTACCGCTCACACAACTACTTCCAGTAACCCTCTACCTTGAGTGACACTTGGGTCTTATATAGGGTAAATATCAGTAAAAATAAAATAATAATAATGATAGTAAAGATAATAACAACAACAACACTAATTCACTTTCGTTTAACAATATCAAAATTATATCACTCAGCGTCTTCCATAATTTCCTTTCCTTTCGTAATATCGAGAGACTTTTGAACGTTCTCAAATTTCTTCCGGTCATTTCCTTTTTTTAACAATATTTTGCTTTTCGTTTTAAAGGCAGTAAACAAAAAAAAACGTCAGTTCTGATAATATTTTTAAAAAAACGCCTACTAATATTTTTTCACAATACAATCAAAAGCGATCTTTTCGAGTGCAGCTATTTAATAATAAACGCTCCTAGTGCCATTTAAATACAGAATGAACATTTCGACCAACCCAGTGTAATATTAACACTAACGATATCAAGATGGAAAAGACACTGCTCAAAAAGTGACAATAAAATGTTCAGAGAATTCGAATTAAAAGCAAGCAAATGTCCTATATTCAAGAAGACTAAGCTATTTTTTAAATATCCACGAAGAAGAAGATCTTGTAGAAGTTTTAGAGATAACCATACTAGCGGGCGACAGAATGGTCTAAACGAAAGAGAAACACAGAAAAGAAAAATCTCCCTAAAGAGAAAGTAAGGATTGTATTCAGAATCATTGAGCCAAGAAAAACATTGCCAGGATGCGTCAGAGGTAGGCTAGAATAAACAGGAATTTGGAAGAAATTTCAATAGAAACTAAAAAGTACTAAAAAGTTGATGTAGATCTAATGACAGCTGGTAGAGAAAGAAAGAAAGATGAATTGGCACCATTCTATAGATTGGAAGAAGAAAAATGAAGAGGTAGAGGAGAAGAATAAACAAGAGAGAAGAAATACAATGAAAAGAAAAACGGAGAAGGAAGAGAAACAGAAAACCTAAAAATCACCGAGAAAGAAAGGCTAAAACAGAAGTAGAAGGAGAAAAAGAAAATAAGAAAGAGGAGGAGAAAGAGAAGAAAGCAGTAGAAAAAGAAAAATGTATTCAAAAAAGGAAAAGAAATAAAGAATAAAAGAAAAAAGAAAAAGAAAAAATTAGAAGAGGAAAATGAAGAAAAACAAGAGAAGAAAAATAACAAAGATGGAGGAAAATCATTGAAAGAAAAAAAGGGAGATTAAAGAGAAGAAAAAGAAAGAAGGATAGAAAGAAGAGTAAAAACATAAAAGTATAAAAAGAGAGAAGGCTGTAAAAAAGTAAAAGAAAAAGAAAGAAAAAAGAATAAATGAAAGAGAAAAGGATAAGGTGAAAAAGAAAAAGAAAAAAGAATCAAGTATGGATCGGAATCCTACAGAATGTTTGGAAAGAACAGATAAGAAACGTTTATAAATTTAACATGTTTCGCATTTATAAAAGCTTCACTGGAAAATGAGATCTGGAGAAAAAGAGAAAATATCTGGTATTTTTTATTCTTGTGTTGTCTGTTTTTTATTGGTTAAGCAGACTTCATATGCATTTGACATGTCAAGCAGATATCTTGTGTATAATTTATGTATGTATGTATATGTATCATAATTCTTGTTTGCCTATGCGGAATTCGAATGATAGTGTATAATAGTGTGTGTATGTGTATGTGCGTGTCTAGTAGAAGTAGTAGTAGTTGTTGTCCACATGTTGATTTGGGGGCGTTTTTACGTAACACCAGTTGTAGTAGTAGTTGTAGCCGTATATCTTTGATTCTTTAAGCATAGATTTCATAAAAGTTGGTGATTTATAGTGTGTTACACGTGTTTATGAATGGTAAAATATTTTTCAGGATTCCCTCAAAATATTTAATGCATAAAGAATTATGTTCTTTTTTTAATTATGGTGGCATTTATAGAATCAAAATTATGGCCAGTTTTGCACCTATGCATTACGAGCAAGTTTAAAGAGTTGTTCCAACGTAGGTTTCTCTTAGATTCGTAGATGCGGGCTTTGAGTTTCCTAGATGTCTCGCCAATGTAACATTTTCTACATTGAAATCATTTTATTTCATATATATATATATATATATATATGTGTGTGTGTGTGTGTGTGTGTGTGTGTGTGTGTGTGTGTGTGTGTGTGTGTGTGTGTGTGTAATCAAATGGATAAATATAGGTAAATGTACGAGCAAGCAATTGTATACATACATATATAAAGCTCATACATATACAACAGCCCAGTTATTTAACATTGATCACTTTTTCCTTACACTATATATATATATATATATATATATATATATATATATATATATATATATATATCATAGTGTAAGGAAAAAAGTGATCAATGTTAAATAACAGAGTTATTAAAATATACATAATACCCTACGTTGATTGCACAACTCGGAGTTCCATGCTATTTGCAATGGATTTCAAATGGCACTCCTCAGTAGGGTATTATGTATATTTTTAACAGATATATATATATATATATATATATATATATAAAATGTAAAACGTTTAATTGAAAAGAGTTGATTACGCGTTTCGCCATTCTAGGCTTCATCAGATTCAAAACGAAAGAAATGTATGTATGCTTAAATAATGAATCATAGTACTTTTCTTTAATTTGGCGTTTCTCGTGATTAAAGAAGAAGGAAAATGGCTGACGTTAATATTTCCGTCTTGGTTATGACGATAAACTACATCTGCGTCTTGGGTAAGACGATAAACTACGTCCAACAGCAATGCCTCTGATCAGAAGGTTTTTTAGGAGCAAGAAACTACCTCTTAATTGCTGGTGTTCCCAGGTCCACCCTGACCCGGGGTGGTAGCACCTGTTAGGATCTTAGCTATGGGCAAATAGCTGAGTCCACGCTCCTGATCAGAGGCTTTGCTGTTGGATGCAGTTTATCGTCTTACCCAGGACGCAAATGCAGTTTATCGTCATAACCAGGGCTAGAACACTCTGAGACTCTATAATTAGTTTGGTCGCATTAAACCTGCAAGAGTAGACGACAACTCTAAAATCCTTTAAAAGCTACCTCGATCTTCTGAGACATTTTACGTTCCCGCGATTCAGATAAAAGAATATATTTTGACGCGCCGTCTTGTGGGTAAAATGAAAACATGTGAATATTTTGGTTTTGAAACAGTATTAGCTTCGAGTTATGTAAACATCGAGGAAAACTGTTCGGGATTTCGCTTGGAATGTTTCATATGTTTGCAATGAGAAATGGTTGAAAAAGTTGTGGCGCGACTTTTAAAGTGTTTTTCATTAAACCCGCGAAAGCGTGAAAAATCTCGTCATCTTTGATCAACAGATAAACACGAACACGCCTCTACATATCAGTTCAAATGCTTACCGCTCTCATCTTTTCAATATCCATCGTGCTGAGGAGCACCATATGTTACTGGATTATCTTTCTACCAACAGCCATTGCATAAAAAGTTTTTATCGCTTCTCTCTTCTGTTTTATGTGTCGTGTCTGGACGTGGGTGATCGTGATATCAGTAATAGGAATATTAGCCGTTTCCTTATAAGGAAACATTCGACATTCATTGACCGAGTAACTTGTAGTAATGAAATTTCTAAAATCTCTCTTTTAAAACAATTTTTTAGGAAAAAAGGTTTCTCGAGTTGTTCTCGCTCTTTCCCGTATTGACGACGGTTTCCTTCCTAACCTTTTGTTCTAAGTGATGTGGAACGTCAACGTCTTGATTATGTCGTTATTTTCTCTTCGAGTTCCATGTGCTACACATTTCTCATCGATGTTTGAGGCTTCTGTCTGAAAGTTTGGCATCTTCTTCCCATCAAAGTATTGATGGGAATTTCTTTCCTAAGCTTTTGCTCGAAGTAGTGTGGAATGTTAACATCTTGATTATGTCATTATTTTCCCATCGAGTTACATGTGTTATCCATTTGAGCTGTTGAAAGTCTTTGAAGTAACTTTTGTCCGGTTATCATCCCTTTTTCTCTATTCTGTCATCCATCTTTTCAGAACGTGGGCGATCATGGCTCTCCGCAACTTCCTGTCTTTTCTTGCTCTAAGTAACTTTTGACTCATTACCAGATATTTTTGTTCATGTTCTGCCATCCATTCATTACTTTTTTTATACCGTATTTCCTCAGAACGTGTGTGATCATGACTCTTCACAACTTCCTTGCTTTTGTTGCTCTAAATAACTTTTGACCAATTACCATCCCTTTTAGCCCCCATTCTGTTTTATATACCGTGTTCCTTCAAAACGTGGTCAATCATGGCTCTCCACAACTTCCTGTCTTTTGTTATTCTACGTAACTTGACCCTTTATCATCCCCTTTTTTCCCTGATCTGTTATCTATTCACTTCTTTTATATGCCACGTCCCTTCAGAATGTGGGCGATCATGGCTCTCCACAATTTTCTGTCTCTTGTTTTTTTAAGTAACTTTTGACCTTTTATATTTACCTATTTTCTCTGTTATTCCATTCATTCCCTTCTTTTTATGCGTTGTATCTCTCCGAAACGCTGATGATCATGGCTTTCAACAACCTTTGCTCTAACTAACATTTGACCCTTTAACATACAATTTTGTTCCTGTTTTGTCATCCATTCACTTTTTTGTGTGTTTTACCTCTTCAGGGTGTGAGCGATCATGGCTCTCCATAACGTCCTGTCTTTTCTTGCTCGAAGTAGCTTATAACGCTTTTACCATTAGCTTTTGTCCCTGTTTTGCTATACACCCACAGAAACTTATTAAGCACGTTGCTTGCTGTTTCCACACTCTTATTGTGGCGTTGCAGCTCAAGCCAGATACCTGGTTCGTTCTCAGGGTACAGCTTCTTCCAGTCAAACGCTTGTGGCTTAAAAACATAACTCTTTGGTCAGATCGTCACCCGCAAAATAGAACCAGAAAACTATTTGTAATAGTAGTCAAATTGTATTCTGGTTATTCTGCTGGCGTCGCTCGCTTTCTCTCTGTTTCCCGCTGGTCGTAACCACTTTCTCATAGAGAACATTGTGCTTTGTCTAAAAAAGTAATTTGTCTTCGTTTAGTGACCTTCTTTGTCAGGGTCGTTTGTAATGTTCCTTGTGAAGTCCACTTCACTTAACTGATAATCATCTGGACAAATAAATGTCTGAAATAATTTTTGTGACAGCTAGGACGTGTTCATTTAACAACATATATAGCCTGACACTGATATCGCTATATTAGCTGCTATAACGTGAGTGTTATATTCTTCAAGCCTATCTAGACATTGTAGCTGTCTCTTTCGTATTTAGAAAATACAATTCTTATTTTGCTTAAAACGTATCAGTATCTCTGTCAATTCAGTTCTTCTTCACCTGTATATAGATTGCCCGACATTCCCTATCATATAGGAAATTAGATATTTTATAACAGTTCTCTCTTTGTTTCTAGATGAAATCTTAATATGTTGCATCCGTTTATCGGGCGAGATCAATATAACGTCCTTGAGTATCTGTCTATATGAGGTATTATGTACACTATTTACATTGTTCGGACCATATTTATCACAACGCTTCGGACATTGTTCACTCCGTACGTTGCAATGTCGCTCGCTGGTGTAGACTATTCTAATGTCAAGTGCCATGTCTAATGGATGTTAGTTATCAGTTATCTCCTATTAATTCCCTTCTTTAAGTTCTCTTTAACCAGGTATTGAACTCACAACTCTTTGGGTCCTGTCACTGGATCTAACTAACGCCTTTATCCACTGTGCCATGTGGACATATGTGTATGAATGTCTGGGACTTTTAAACCTAATGTCTTCAGCAACCATTTGCTGTTATCATTGCATAGAATTTTTTTTTTTTTTACCAAAGCTCATATTGCAATTTTCATTGTTATTATTACTTTCGTCTGGCTTTCCCATATTGTATTCGTTGCTATGAATAAAAAATCAATAACAACGAAAATTGCGGTGGAGAAATTGGAGAGGGGAATTAACAGGAGTAAACTGACATCCATTAGACATGGCACGTGGAACTAGAACAGTCTACCCCAGCGAGCGAAATAAAAGGTTCAGTTCGACATTCCAACCACCTGAAGAAGGTCTGAGCGTACAACGGCCGAAACGTTGTGATAAATATGGTCCGAACAATCTAAGTAGTGTATATAACGTCCTGTTTGGTCAAAATCCAGTCCATTGTAGCGAGACTGGAGTGACCTTTCCAGGGCGCAGTCCTCGGAGATGGTACAAGGAGACCGTGCACTACCCGTGCATAGCCCCTCTCTAGATCGTATCGACAAGATCCAAAAGAATACAGGATATTACATTTACTTCCGTAGCCTTTACCGTGTTTGAATATGAACGCAGCGGAGGTCTAAAATCAGGGGTTTCCTCTACTTAAACGGATTGCATTCCTGGGCTGTCGAGTTTCATCTGCCCGAAGCAGCTGGCTATGAGGCGACAGTTGTTCGCCTTCGGTCATTTTCCTGCTTGAATATGAAATTAGTTGTTAGACGATGTTTGAGAGGCATGCCAAGGAAAGCATTTTAAAGACAGTGAGTGCTTGTCCCCACTTATCACTCCCGGCTATGACAACCTTTGAAACATATATAATGCACGTATATAAACATTATATGAATTACGTGCTTTAGAAGCAACTCCCTCTAAAAATATTAACAGTGGCATGACTTCCTTTTGACTTTTAAACAAATATTTTCATGGCAACTGCTCTGACGAGCTTTTTCCTTAGTGCCCCGACTACATGAATGTGCTACTAGATTGGCATCTAGGTCCCACCCGTTTACTGTTGAAATAGTTAAATGTAACTATGACTTCTACTCCAGCAGTTTCTTTTCTCGCACTTCCCGCCTTCCTTCTGATAACTACAATCTTCAAAAATGTAAATGCAACTTCAGTCGCCATTTTCTATCTTTTTGAATCCTGTTCATCTTTTACTCAGTATTTTCTCTTATTTTCAGTGTCTGTAACCTCCTGCGTACTAGTGGCATTCCCGCCTTACTTGGGGTGAAATGATTGAAAAAAAAGAAAAGAAAATGTTATATAAAACGTCATGTAAACAAATACACTGGAAAGTAAAAACAAATTACGAAATAATCGTACATAATCAAACACAAATATCGAAAAGTTTGTTAAATTTCGAAAAAGATAGCTGAAACAAAAGAAGAAAATATAAATCAGGATTTAAGCCTAAAATATTCGAAGATTCTGAAATCATTATTTAACATACAATAAAATCATTTATACTACCCTTTTGACAGTGCTAACGCCTAAACTATCAATTGATAAAAAACGAACAAGAGTATGCAAAGTTGATAAGCAAAAACAGAATGTGAAATAAGACAAACGATCTTCAGCTAAAATTATTAAATACAAAACGAAAATATTAAATATTTAAACTGAAAGAGTATTATACAAGTTGAAAAGTGAATTATAAAAGATAAAAATGAATAAAGCGAAAACTTACAGAAAAAGAAAAGTGAATTTTTCAAGTTGAAAAGTTAATTATACCAACTAAAAATTATTATACCAAAAAGTGAATTATTCAAACTAAAACTGAAAAGCGAATTATACACGCTAAACAGTGAATAATACAGTGAAAAGTATATTATACAAATTGAAAATTGAATTATAAAAGCTGAAAACAAAAATATACCGAAAATGGAATTTATATCAATTGAAAAAAAAAACGAATTATACAGGCTAAAATATAAATAATGGAAAGAGAAATAATATTATACAAATTGTAAAGTGAATTATTTATGTTGAAAAATGAATTAATTCCAAATGAATTATACAAATGAAATCTGAATTATACAAAGCGAACAGTGTATTATTATTCTATCTGAAAATGATAAAAGATTGATAAATAAAAAGCAAAAAAAAATTGTAATTAAAAGTGAGCTACACAAGGTGAAAATTGAAATCATACAAGATGAAAAGTAAATTATACAAGTTATGAAAGAAAAATACAAAGCTAAAAGTTATAGAAACTAAAATGTGAATTTTTCAAAATGAAAAATGAATTATGCAAACTGAAAAGGCAATTATACAAAAAGAAAGTGAATTATACAAAGTGAAAAGTGAATTATGCAAAGTGGAAAATGAATTATACGCCCTAAAAATTATTAAATACAAACTAAAAAAATGAATTATTCAAACTGAAAGTGAATTATACCAGGTAGAAATTGAATTATATAAGTTAAATCTGAAAACTAAATTATACAAGTTAAAAAATGAACAAGTTATTACAGCAACTGAAAAGTTAATTATCCAAGCTGAAAAGTGAGTTATACAAACCGAAAAGGCAATTATTCAAGTCGAAAAATGAAATACTTCAACTGAATAGTAAAAATGAATTATATGAACTGACAATTGAATTATCTAAAGCGAAAAGCGAATTATTTAAGCTGAAAAATGAATTATACCAATTAAAACTCCTCAAACCAAAAATGAATTATTCAAACTGAAAGTGAATTATGCAAAATGGAAAGTGATATATTCAAGTTGAAAAGTAAATTATATAAAGCAAAGAATGAATGATAAGAACTGAAAGCCAATGGCAGCATTTCTTAAGAACAACGCCTCAAAACACTGAGAGAAAAATCTCAACCCCAATCGAGAAATCACGTGTAAACTACGGTATATATGGAGTTGAATGTTTTTCAAACGCTATTCCTTTTCATTCACTCGGATCTTTTACAGATGTCAACAGAAGACCATCCAGTCAGCAACAAAATTGTTTTCTTTTTTTTTATATTCTACGCAAAACAAATGTAGTTTCATATTTCTGTCGTTTTCATTGGATAGTCTTGATTCTGGTGATAATTTTCAAGTGTAAAGTTTTCAAAGAATATTAAGGTGTGTGTGTGTGTATGTGTGTGTGTGTGTTTTTCAGCGCACAGATGTTTGTTTCAGTTAGTTGCACGAATATTGAAATCGCCATTGCCAAGGAACGGAAAGAGCTGGCAGCGGGGGTAGCGATAGCGACGCCAGAGAAGGTCAACAGAGAAATGTATTGTACTCTAAAAATAATCGTGATATGCTTCCTGCTGGATTATAGCCTATGAAAACAACAAAAATAAAATGAACACTTGTTTGCAAAAAAGACCGCATCTAAATTACGTTAGAAGAAATTAAAATTCAATTTATGAATTATAAACTCATTTATATATGTAAGCAAATATGTAGATATAGATCCGACAGAAGAAGAAAAATATGGAAAAACAAAAATCCAAATATGCAAGTATGCTGTTTTAATGTTGTTTAAATGTCAACGTCAGACGTTTCGGTCTAGTAGACCTTCTTCAGGACATAGTTATTAAAACATAATTAAAATTAGACGATATTCAAGTCAACATGAAAAGACGATAGACATAAGACTAATCAAAACAGAATAACTTAAATTTTTAAGATCAGCGTTCCGTTTCGCAATACGATCACGTCGGCGTCACGTGGGCGATGTTGTGAAAACGTATTCCTAAAATAGAGTATATTTTAAATGAAAAAGAATGTTATTTTAATCTAAAATTTATAAGTGCAGCTTCTTTAATATTTCCCCTTTTCTGGCAAGATTAATGCTGGACAAACGTACTATCCTCACTCTGTCCTGGACATTGAGTTCTACCTGGATTCTATCCTCTTGGAATTTTTTATTTAAAAAATATACATGTATGTGTATGCACCTATGTATGTATATTTATGTATTTTTTATATATGTGTGTATATTTACCGCTATTATCTATCTATCTATCTATCTATATATATATATATATATATATATATATATATATATATATATATATATATATATATAGCAACAGAAACAAAGAAAAGAGTACTGAACTGTTTCGTAATATCAATCTTCTTGTATGGCAGTGAATGCTGGACAATCTCCTCACAGATGAAGAGGAGACTTGAAGCAACAGAAACAAAGAAAAGAGGTCTGAACCGTTACATAATATCAGTCCTCCTATATGGCAATGAATGCTGGACAATCTTCTCACAGATGAAGAAGAGACTTGAAGCAACAGAAACAAAGAAAAGAGTACTGAATTGTTACGTAATATCTGTCCCCCTATATGTCAGTGAACGCTGGACAATCTCCTCACAGATGAAGAAGAGACTTGAAGCTACAGAAAAAAAGATAAGAGTACTGAACTGTTACGTAATAGCAGTACTCGTATGGCAATGAATGGTGAACAATCTCCTCACAGGTACACTAAAATTAAAGTGTTCGTCTATATTTTATCTATTTAGTTTATTTTTACTTAGATTTAATGATTTTCATTAGTATTGTGTATAAACCTGTGCACAGAGTACTGTTGTAAAACTTCAAATTAGCCATCATCTTGGGACCAAGAACGGATTAATCCATTTTTAATGTGATTCCTATTGGAAAAATAGTTTAGGTTAATGAACATTTCGGGTTACGAATGGGCTTCAGGAACGAATTGAATTCGTGAACCGAGGTTCCATTGTATATTTTCTATGTAGTGTTTTTCTTTGTACAGTAAATATATAAACTACTATTAAATAAATTTTATTGACAGTACCAGCAATATAGTAATAAACGGTCAAATCTTTAGAATGAAAAAGTGAAATTTCTTTGATAGCATGCATAATTATATTATTCAACCATCATGAAAATTTGGGATGTTAATGTGTTGGCCATTTCATGCAAAAGGAAGATGGGGACTTGTTTTAAATCATTGTTATTCGAACTTCCTACAAAGTCAGGTGTACTCATACAAAGGAAAACAGTAAACAAGACGTAAGAATATCTAAGGCAATATCTACCACTAAAATAAGTAAACTGTATTTATTTGTTTATACATTAATATCAGTATGAAACTTTTAATAGAAAATATTTGATTTTTGTTTATCAATTTTCCGCGCATTCTATTCTATGCAACATCCAAAACTATTTTACATTTTATTATTAATAGTAAGTAAACCTGATTTTAGTTAATTATTAACAACCAACAATGTTACAAATTTCAAGAATTTCAAAACAAACTTAATTTTAATTAAAAATTGAAATGAAATATCTTTTAAAAATTTGAAAATTATTTATTGAAAAAATTTGAAGAAAGTAAATATAAACAATTTTTTTTTTTGCTATCTTTTGCCAGCCGCAATGATGGAGAAAGCCTTACCTCGAACCATCGCCAGTGAGACACGCTACAAGAGCCACTCCGTTTCGCGAGGCTCGTCCCTTAATCGAGACGCAATCTCGCCAATCCTCCGAAGGAATGCCATCGAACGAGGGCCAATAACCCCAGAAGTTTCCATTGCTACAGGAGTAAAAAAAAATCTATCAGCAAGATTTGAATATTTAACTATTTTTTTTTTATCTCTGCGTCTCGGACGACGGATCCCGGCTCAACCGCGGACCTGATCAAATTACCGGCCGAAAAGGTATAAAAATTAATCTTTCAGCTTATTTTTTTGAAAGCACAATAATATAGTTTCCCTTTTTGTTGGCATATTTCACAAAAAAAAATTTCTCAAAAGATTTTGAAAAACAAATATTAGACAAAAAATATTTATGCAAAATTTTATCGAACTACTACCGAGTTGAAAATGTTTATCATTTATTTTTATCAACTGTCAATTATTAGATATTTTTAATCGGTATGTTCAACTTTCTGCAGTTTTAGTGTTAAAATAATAAAATACGGTTAAAAAATGTTTCACAAACGAAGCCATTTTATCAACCTTATCTATAATCTATAAATAAATAAAATTTGTCGAATTTGTATGTGTTAATGTTTTTTTATTTAATCATTCCCTCTAACTGATTATGATAAAAGTTTGTGAACAATAGATCTTCCCAAAAGAAAATAAATTAAGTATACTGCTGCGATTTTGTTTGGGGCGCTACAAGATTTCTGCACACCACTGTCACGAACCGAATAAGTGTTTTTAGACTCAAATATAAAGAATCTATCCCTGAACCAAAAATGCTTATAGATTCATATATAAACGACCGATATTTGCTTATCCCTCAACAAAGTAAATGCTTATAGATTCAAAGTGATTTTCCAAGCCCGGGTTAGATGTGGCACAAAGCCGAAAGTATGGGACACCCAGTGAGGATCGAACTCACTACTCAGTAGTAATTGATCTAGCAAAACAAGCTTTCTAACCATTACACCACGTCGAGGTGTCCTTTTACAGATTCAAATATAAACGAACAATAGTTACCTATCCCTGAACTAAAAATTGCTTGTAGACTCAAATATATACGACCAATATTTACCTATAAGCAAACCAAATAAATGTTTATAGACCCAAATAAAAACAATCAATATTTACCTATCCCTGAATCACGTAAATGCTGATAGACTCAAATATAACTGACCAGTATTTAACTATAACCTAATCACATAAATGCTTATGGATTTAAATATGAACGAGCAATATTTACTTATCAAAAGCTTTTTGACTCAAATATAAATAACTAATAATTAGCTACCCCCAAACCAATTAAATTGTTATAGACTCAAATATTTACCTTGTTATAAATAATCAAGAGTGATCTCTCCTTGTTTTGTTACGCTCGCTTTGAGAGAGTTATTTCTGTTTACCGAGAGTATAAAAGGACACTTTACGCGAATCTTGTATTCTCAGTTGAATGAAGCTTTCTTAAAGCCTACACCTTTTGTCTTTACATAGCTATTCCCGAAACAAAAATAATTCCAGACTCAAATATAACCGACTAATATCTACTTATCCACGATCCAAAGATATGCTGATAGTCCGAAATATAAACGAACAATGTCTACTTATGCGCGAATTAATTAAATGTTTGTAGACGTAAATAACCAATATTTTCCTAATTCCAAAGCAAGTAAATAATTCAAAACGTAAATATTGTATAAACGGCCAATCGGAAATTATATATTATAAATAGTTATAAATGATAATCGGAAAATTTAAATGATTATAGACGTGAATATAACTTAATACTGACTTACCCCGAGACGAGTAAACTCTAAAAAAACATAAAGACCAATATTTACTTATCCCAAAGCCAAATAAATGCTTACGAGTGCAAATATAATCGGCCAGTATTAATCCCCAACCAAATAAATGTTTATAGGCGCAAATATAGATTACTATATTACTACCCGAAAATAGTAAATGCTTTAAAACTCGAATATAAAGGTGGAGTAATGGATAGCAGCTCGGATTGAGGAATCGGAGAGCCGAGTTCGAATTCCAGTTGAATCCATTACATTCACTTACGTGCTAATACCCTTGTGAAAGGGTATCCTCCTCTTCTTCCCCAGTATGGGTAAATAGCAGGACAGACCGGGTTCTATAGACTTAGATGGCTACTGGACTACCGCAGAAAGAAATCGCAACCGTCAGTCATGTATCGAAAGATAAGTGTGTATCTCTTGTGGCAGATAATTGACTGTTTACCTATCAATGAACCAAGTAAATGATTCCAGACTCGAGTGTAAACGACCAATATTTACGTGTCTATATTTCTGAGACGAGGTATTGTAACTATTTACACTATTTACATTGTCCGGTCACATAGCCCTAGTGGAGAAAAGCTGTGGTTAAAATAATCCAGTGACTTGACCCCAAAAAGTTGTGAGTTCAAAAAAAAAAAAAAAAAAGATTCGAGGTACTAAAAAAAAATAACTAGATATATATATATCTGGTAAGCTTTACACAACAAAGTGTGTCGAAGCCTAGCAAGGTTACACCTGTTTAAGTAGAAGCCCAGTTTTTTTTTAAAAACAGTGGGAATTACTGGTCTTTGTATTCGAAGGACTTAGCAAGAAAATGCTCAATGTTATGGCGTTGTGTGACCAGTAAGAATAAGAGGCGCAGTCTGTGAGGATACATGTGAAAGATCACGGTTAATCCTAGACTTGAAGAGGTTATGCTTGTAGTAGTTGGGTAAGCATTATCATGTGATTTTGTCCCACAAAGCAATAGTTCTTGGGAAGAAGCTATCTGGGTGGGACTTGCTCCTTACTAATGGAATACAAAAGGAAGTAGTGTGTTTAGCTTGTGTACGCGGTGTAGAGGTTTAGAATTGGGAAAACTAAGGAATTTAGCTCCAAGGAATATTCTCCATGGGAACCGCAATAGAATAGTGAGAGGCTTGCAACGATTCGTCTGTAGGAAAGGGGTTGAAAGGTGGAATGTAATTCATCACCCACAAGGCCGCGTAGACGCTTTAGGATTCTATTAAAGCCTGAAAAATGAAGACAAGGCAATTTCAGTCTAGATATAGCAACAGTGCGCCATTTTTGACATGATCTAGAGCATAGCAGTAGGGGCACACTTACTGAGGCTTCACAGAGGACCGACCATTATTCCATCAATTTTAGCAATGGATCGTGTTCCACTTGAGGCGTTCAAGGCAAGGGGCATTCTTGAGAGAACAACCGTTCATTGTGATAGACGTACATCCAGGGGCTGCTCGGTAATGATGGAACATTGTAGCTTTAGGTTTTGAGGTAATGAATGTGACTAGCTAGTTTGTCCTCCACTGAGTTGTTGAAGCTCGGTCAGGGGACAGCTGCCAGATTTTCTTGCTACTAAACTATCTCTAACACAGACATATGCAGATTTTACGGAATCCTTGTAAAGTTCGACTGAAGAAAATAAAATAAAAAAGCAGCAACGTCATTACTTATGGGCATTCGTTTGTCAAAGTAGCGGAGTTTTAAAATCAGAATGAGTTCGAAATGCGATTTGCAGTTCGGGAACACTAGAATCAAGCAGACGTGGAAGTTTAAATATCTGGGCAGAGTATTGTGAGACAGGAGGGTTTCTTTGGTAACAAAGAAAAGAATACTGAGCTGTTACGTGACATCTCACCTTCTTTACGACAGCGAATGTCGGACGATTTCCTCAAAGATGAAGAAGACACTCGAGGCGACAGAGATGGGCTTCTACAGAAGGATGTTTAGGATATCATGGACCGAGCGTGTGACCAACGATGAGGTCTTAGAGAGGTTGCAAACAAGGTGGGGGCTTATACTTAACATCAAGAAGAGGCAGCTGAAGTTTCTGGGACACATAATGAGGAAGGAGGGCCTAGAGAATCTGATACTCACGGACCGAATAGAGGGAAAGAGAGACAAGGGAAAACAACGCGTGACATACATGACGTGGTCTGGGGAAGGAACTTGAGAGCTACAAGGGATAGAGGGAGGTGGAGAGCCATGATCGCCTACATCCTGAAAGAACATCGCACATAAAAAGAAAAGAAGATGAACTAACTTCATGGATTTTCGAGCTCCATCTACTCGAAGCAGCTCGTTATGAGGAGTCAGTTGTCCACCTTCACCCCTTTTCCGGCTTGGGGCTGGTCTTCAAGGGCTATTTGAGATGCAGGCAACGGAAGCATTTTATAGACAGTGGGAGCTTATCCTCCACTATTATCCACGGCTATGACAAACTTCAGCCCTAGCAACTTTAAAAGCGTATATAATTCTAAATAAGTCACACGCAAAAATATATATACAAAAGGCTATTATCATGTTAAGTAATGTCTATCCGTTGGGATGAGAGGAACTAAGAAAGTTAATTGATTGAAATATGTCGGCAATATGACTAGTTTGAAATTAGCAGACAGTCTGAGGTCGCTGGGTTCTAGCTCAAGAGAATCTTGATGTAGATCATGATCATCATCATCATCCCCTTGACTTTTGTAATCGTCGGGCAGATCCGAATACAGAAGCCACACTAACTCTTTTCCACAACGGTCTGTCAACGGCAGCCATCAGCAATTCTGGTACAGTCATACCTGGTCATTTTTTTTTTTTTGACATTGTCCAACCAGTTTTTGCGTTAGCGTCTTCTCTTACGTCTACTGAAGGTACCTTGCATGATGATCTTGCACAGGGTGTCGTGCTCTGTAATATGTCCAAACAATGTGTAATAGATTATAGTAAAAGGAAAGAAAAGGTCATTTCAACATGGATTTTAGATGAAGGGGTTTAATAACTGATCAAGTTAGCATAAAATAGTGGTACTGTTAATGTGCATCAATACGAATTTCCCTCGTTGAACCAGCAGCTTTCAAGAAAATCCAACAATTGTAATTCACACGCCTTTAAAAAGGAAATAATTATATGGGAATGTAAAAAACGAATTTGTTGTTAAAGGTGTATGCAGTATAAAAACAAATTCACACATGCGTACACGAAATGAAAGTGATAGAAATACAGTGATAGTCAAAATTATTGGCACGATTCCATAAAAAATGGTTTTGGTGGGTATAATTAAATTTTAACATGGTAAATAAAAAGATAAAAAGAAACATTATTTGGATAAATTTAATGTGAATGAATTTTATCCAACAAGGATTTTTTGTCAAGTATTTAGATATGTCAATATGCCTCTTATTTTGCCTTTTCTAAAATGTTTGTTTGATTATTTGCGTTAAATTTAAATAATTAAAAAAAAACAATAATTTCAGTAAATTTATGAAAATATTGATTTTTTAAAATTCCCCATGTTAAAATGTAATTATACTCGCAGAAAGTACTTTTTATAATACCGTGCCAATAGTTTATAAGATCTCTCTCTCTCTCTCTCTATCTATCTCTCTATCTATCTATCTATATATATATATATATATATATATATATATATATACATATATATAGGGCTTGATGGGTAAATTTAAATTTTTAATTTTACGCATGCGCGTTGTTTATTTTATTTTGTCGACTGCACAGTCTAGTAGATTCAGTTGGGCACCGTCGGTGGGGAAAAAGCACCATGAAGCTATTCACTACGCCAGAAATTTGGAAACTGCACGCTGTACTGTTTAGCATTCGCGCCGGAAGGTCCAACACGAACATTTCAGAGTGTTTGGGTGTCAATCTAAGGACTCTGTAGAGGATTCAGAAAAAGTTGGATGAGTCTAATGGTGATTACAACGGTACGACAGCTCAGAAAATTCACTCTGATCGTTCTAATAAGAAAAGAAATCCCGAATTTGTTGGTGAAGGTCTCAGACTCAATACAGAGGTCTGCATCCTGGGGTTGAGTGAACAAAAGAGACAAAGTGAGGGTTATATCACATATTTTTAGAGTTCTGAATACAACGCTAGCTAGCTGCCTCAAGTGAAGTCCGTTGGCACACAAGCTAGGGTAGTCACGCATAATATATGGCTAGCGATAATCTGTTTGGGTTGTGTCATACCTGACGTACCTATTCTATTATTAATAGACTCTCCCACACATAATAAGTAGTAGTAGCGGTCGCCAGTTGGGCTCAGTGGTGTTGAGCGAGTCAGTCGATATCGGACATTGAAGTACCAACCATCGCAACTAGATTGCTGCGTCATTAACTCTTATTTCAAGTTCCTAACGTTTTGTACGTCGAACGTAATTTAGGACGACTTATTGAAATACAAGCCTCTACTGTGAAAACTACTCTACAACAGGTTGATACTATGCTTTTAGCAATAATTTTTTCTTCTTCTTTGTGCTATGTCCCTTCAGAGAGGCCATGATTGCCAGTATTACTTTTACCAGAACACCTTCCTTAGGAGCCATGCGTTATTCCCATTTGGGCGATCATGTCGCTTTTAGATTCATGATTGACTACGCAAAATAATTCCCGCAGTAGACTGCCGTTACCTTCTGCTGTAGACTGGTTGGCAACCAAGGCTTTAGAACCCAGCCTGTCCTGCTATTTAACACATAACTGTGGGAAAAAGAAATGTATTCTTAACTTTCGCATGTGATTGTAATGATCTCAACAGGAATTCGAACAATTCTTCTGTTTCTCATTCGGAGTCGTTAACCATCACACTAACTTCACATCTGTTAAACTTCACAAAAATAAATTATATCATCGTTAAAAGAAAAGCACCGCAGTTCACCTTTCTCGAGTTTCTGTCTCGCATAAAGTAGGTGAAATTGTTTAAAAATAAAGTTAAAGTAAAAAAAGGAAATTTTTCGTTCCTATATCGAATATCGTCGAACACGCTGAAAAAAAAATCTTTGAATGTCACAGATTATCTTCCGAATTAAAACAAAAATAAAATTTAAAGAAAGTACAAACAACTGCTACGTCGAGACCTTCTTCATTGCTTCTGTCTCCATCCGGATTATCTATTTTAGATGTCAACTGATAAGTTTGATTATCAACGTTCAATTATCCCAAAAGTGGAGCTGTTTGTGCTAAGAAAAAAAAGTGCTTTATCTCTACAGGGAATTTCACAAACCATAAAGGAAAAGTACTGGAGGCCCGGGAGCAAAGAGAGCTGTGCTAGAAGTAGAAAAAGGCGTAAGTTAATAAGTTCTGAGTCGAAGCATGTGTCCAGATAATTGGGCGGAATCGGAAAAAACATGACATTTTCTGGCTCATTTAGTTCACAGCCGTGTCTTCTCGGCGGGACGCTCGAGAAAATGCATTTACGAAAATACGCCTTGTAAAAAAATTTACATAGAAATCTATTTGTGTGTGATTATACTCACATGTGTACATATCTTTGCGCATGTGGAGAATGCTGATATAAATCAATGTATGTCGGTTAATAACGGGTGCAAAAAAAAAAGAATGAGTTTGAAAATGCGAGCGTTTGTTAAACAAACCATCTGAGAAAATTCCCCATTGAAAGTGCCCGAAGGATCATCTTATATTGTAAAGAAACTTGCGTTCGTATTTGCAAGGTACCATTTCTTATTGGATGAATTTGCAGCAGAAAACTCCCGGTCGGTACCGGAAACAAAACCACATTACTAACCACAAGAGTAGTATTTAATGGTTATCTTTTCTTACTCACGCATCATGCAGCTTTTTAAGACCTAATTTTGAAGCTAATTTTTAATCTCATACACTAGATATAAAATTAGCGAATGCTGGATTTGGCTCCGCCGTTGACCAAACTATATGTCCATTTACTGTAGTCAAATTAGCTTCAAAATTAAGTTTTCAAAAGTCGCATAATACGTGAGTATATTGATTTTCCAAGCGTAGCTTAGATGTGGCATAAGGCCGAAAGTAGAGGACACCCAGTGAGAATCGAACTCACTACTCAGTCGTAATTGTTCTAGCGAGACAATCTTGCTAACTATTACATCACCTCGAGGAACCCAAATATAGTGATTTTTCAAGCGTAGCTTAGATGTGGCACAAGGCCGAAAGTAGGGGACACCCAGTAAGGATCGAACTCACTACTCAGTCGTAATTGTTCTAGCGAGGCAAGCTTGTTAACCATTACACCACCTTGAAGTGCTCAATGATACGTGAGTATATACGATATATATTTCGTATATACTGTATAATTTTTACTTAATGTAATTTTTTCTTCTTTCCGGGGTCATCTTTCATCGAACAACTTGGATTGGCGCTACAGAATCATAAACCAAGAAATGTACCAATTAAGTTAAACCACATCACCTGAGGACTTTCAACAGCAATGGATATCACATGTAACTCAAACAAAAAAATAATGATATAATTGAGAGTTTGACGTTCCAAACTGCTTCGAATAATACTGTAAAGATCGATAACAGTTAGTGGGTTTCAGGAACCTGCTTTCCAGAAAAATTCTTTTAATAAAAAGATTTTAGAAATTTTAACCCAAAGTAGCACTGGCTGCTCGGTCATTGAATGCTATTTATTGACATGTTGTGAGAATTTTTTATAATATGTAAATTCGGAGAAAATATTATGAATTTTTTTTTTCGTTCGGCAGCAAATATGATTTTTGCCTCCAATGGAACATTAAAAAGTAGACAGTTATATTTCTTCCATAAACAATAGGAAAAAAAAGAAGTACTGATTGCATGGTTAATTTTTTTTTTTTACAGATTATCAATCCTCTGGTAGAAACATATTATGGGATTGTAAGAATAATTCCTTTTTTTTTTTTGCGAGTGAATATTACTTTAACAATAGTTTTGTTTTATAATATTTTTACAAGTTCTACTATTTAACCCATAGTTGGAAGTAGATATACCTTTTCCAATGGTGTTTGCAGGAATCAAACCCACGTGATCAGTCTATAAAGTTGAACACTTTATTTCGTATTTGTATAAAGCAGCGCTTCTTAAACGTCTTTTTTATTCATGACCCCATTTTTCATGACGATTTTTTTTTTTCTGCGACCCAAACTACCGTGAAAATACATCCGTTGTCAATACCCTAGTCTGAAACGGCGCTACACGCGCGTTTTATTACCGCAGTGCTTGCGTGGCGTATCGCGTTAAATATTGTGCGTTTGTGAAATAACATATGAACTGAAATTCAAGCGTTTGAATTTAATTTTCGATGCCCCAGCATTTCGCTTTGCAACACCATTTGGGGTTGCGACTCATAGTTTAAGGAGCGCTGGATAAGAAATTATGAAAGAAATAAAGAGTGAAAAGGGCTATCAATGTTTGAAAGAAACTATCTGTTTTTTTATCGAAGGGCTGTACAGATCTGGCCTAGTGATATATATTTAGAGATCCTTGATAAAATTCAAAGACAAATCAGCAATCTTGGCTTCAGTTACTTTCCCACCACCGTAACTTAGCTTCACTGGGCCTTTTCTATAAATATTTTCATTTTAATTATTCTGACGAACTTTCCTCTCAGATACTTAGACTTTATGAATTTAAGCAAAGTACTAAAAGATCTCACCATTTTACAGTTAAAATGGCTAAACGTAACCGTAAATTCTATGCTAATAATTTCTTCTCTCTCTAACGAAATCCACTTCCGGTTTCTTGCTTCGCAGTCAAATCTTCAAAAATTTAACTACAATGACAATCGTTATCTTCTGTCTTCTTAATCCCTGTTCTTTTAATGTTCCCTCTCCTTAATAATGTTTTTCTCATATTCTTTGAACACTCAGTAACCCCTTCTGTCTTAGCGGATTTATTGCCTTGCTTGGGGTGAAATGATTTTTAAAAATTCTTCTCTGTACGTAGGTGGGTCAGCAGCTATCATTTGTTTTGTTGAACCGATTGTGTTTTAGAAATTTTCCAGAAATATCTCCTGGGAAATAGAAGAACGTTCTGCTGGTTTAAAAAAAAAAAAAAAAACTTTGAAAGAGTCAAACAGTCGAGAAGTTGGCATAAATTGTGGCCGGCTTTGTAACTTTTTTTTTTTTTGTGAAGCGTCACAACCAAGAAATAAAAACCAGCCGTTACGTTACAGCGATGGGGAAGTGCCTGAAGCCGAAATATCAGGTCAGGACCAATAACATTGCAAATTCTTCTTTGGATTTCATCAAGGATGTCTAAATATATAGCAGAAGCACCAGATTAGGTTTGTACGGCCTTTCAATAAAAAAAAAACACGGGTAGTTTTCTTTCAAACTTTGATAGTATTATTCACTCTTGATTTCTTTTATTATTCTTTATACGAATAAGAAATAAAGTCATTTAATCACCGGTTAACAAGGTTTTTTTGTTCTTTTTTGTCTGATCTAGATTTCGTTTTGCATTAACTTTATCCCAAATGAAATTGAGAATAAAAAGGAGCTTTCTCGCTAGTTTCTGGTGCAAATATCTGCCGTTTATTTCAAATCAAATTACTGGTATTCCATTTTTATCAGAATATAAGAGAGCATTTAAATGTTCTATTTAAGAAAGATCTTGCGCGTAAAGTTTTTTTCAAACAAATTTTCATAATGGTTTCTCATAATATGTATATGATTCAGATGAATAAAAGCTTGAAATTGGAAAAATATGAATGAAAATAGTGTAATTATTAAATTGAAAATAAGGAAATAATACGAGCAATGACAAAAATAAAGAAAAGAAAAGGAAAAAAAAGAAACGACTGAATACAAGACAATTAAAAAATATGAAAAGGATTGGTTTGGTTTGGTTTGGTTTGTATTTACGGTATATCAACCTCAATGGGTTATTTAATACCGACAAGATTTTTATTGCTAGTAACATTTTTTTTTCCAAAAATATATTGTTGGTAATATTGTTTTTCAAAAATGTATTGCTGGTAATATTTTTTTCGAAAATGTAATCCTGGTAATATCTTATTTTAAAAAATGTATTGCTGGTAATAATGTATTGCTGGTAATAATTTTTACAAAAATGTATTACTGGTATTAAAACCTATGTTTACACTTTCATAGTGTTTTGACCCTAGTTTGGGGGTTAACTATTTGCCCATAGTTGGGGCCCTAACAGATGCTACAATCCCGGATCTGAAAGGACCTGGAAACATCAGCAATTAAGAGATGGTTTCACACTCCTCAGAACTTCCTGATCAGAGGCCTTGATGCTGGATGGAGTTTATCGTCTTACCCAGGACGCAGATGCATTTTATCGTCTTCCCCAGGACGGATATGAAAAGGAGCGAAAATAATAAAAATAAAATGGGCGAAAGTAAGAAATTAATATGAATGTAAATAAAAAGAATATTAATATGACCGGAGATAAGAGAAAAAAAAATGGAGCCGACAAACATAAGAGAAAATAGGAACGGATATAATACGAATGATATTAAAATAAAAGTGAATAATAAAGAAGAAAATTAATACGAGCAAAATATATAAAAAATAAAAGCTAAACAAGAATAAAGTGAGTGCGAATACAGAATAGAATAAGAAAAAATCGAGAAATATTATGCGAAAAATAGAAATATGAAAATTAGAAAATATTACAAATGACAAAGAAATATTTAAAATATAGCAAAACTCGCAACTGCTCTCAAAAATAACCAACAATTAGTTGTTAAATGGGCCAAGAAATGGCTTGTAAATTGTAACGTCTCCAAAACGAAATTGCTATCCTTTAATTATCATAGAGAACCATTTTTCCCTTTCATCAGCATGGCTGACTGTAACCTCTAAGAGAACAACTCATTGCGCATTAGTCTCACGTTTTCTATTATCTGATATGGTACCTCGGTTATATATTTCGAGATTCTTGACAAAATCCAAATAAGGATCTGTAATGTTATCGGTTCTTACCTGTCCTCTCGACTTCAGTCACTTTCCCACCGCCATGACGTGGCTTCGTAGTACTAGATTGGCTACAAGGTTTCATCGTTTTATTGTTGAAACAGCGAGATGTAACCGTAAGTTCTATTCTCATAGTGTCTTTTCTCGCGCTTCTCAGCTGTGGAATTCTCCCCTAATGTCTTGTTTCTCTGTCACCTACAAACTACAAAAATTTAGATGCAACATCAATCGTCGCATTCTGTCTTCCTGAAACATGTTCTTTTATTGCCCTTTCTACTCACTAGTCTTTTCATCCTCTTCCACTCTCAGTAACCCCTTGCGTCTTAGTCGCTTTATCACTTTGCTTGAAGTGAAATGATTAAATAAAGGAGACAAAATAGGAGATAATACAAGAAAAAGAGTATAAAATAAGTTACAAAAATAGGAAAGAAAAGAAGCGAAAACATTCGCAGCGCTATAGGGTTGGAGCTGGGCGATTCACCCCAACAACCAGTACCATTGATCTGTCTAAAGTTATTACTGACATTAATACTCAAAGAAAAATAAGACAATAAGAAAAAAATAAGAAAAATTAAAAAACAAGGAAAAATAAAAGCGAAAAAGATTAGAAAAAGAGAAAAAAATAGTCATGAATTAGAAAAAAATGAAACAAAAATTAGAGAAGTAGAATGAAAAAATAAATAAAAGAGAAATGAGAGATAAATTAAGAAAATAAAAAAGAGAAGAGTTAAAAAAAATATTAAAAAAGAAACGGAGCGGAAAGTAGCTAAAAATAAAAACGGAAACGCGAAAAGAAAAAATAAGAACGGAAGTACAAATTAAAAAAATTAGAGCAAAAATAAGGAAAAAATGGACCGGAAATACAAATTGAAAAAATAAGAGCGAAAATAAGGAAAAAAATGGACCGAAAATACAAATTGAAAAAATAAGAGCGAAAATAAGGAAAAAATTAGAACGGAAATACAAATTGAAAAAATAAGAGCGAAAATAAGGAAAAAATGGACCGGAAATACAAATGGAAAAAATAAGTGCGAAAATGAGGAAAAAATTAGAACGGAAATACAAATTGAAAAAATAAGAGCGAAAATAAGGAAAAAATGGACCGGAAATACAAATTGAAAAAATAAGGAAAAATTAGAACGGAAGTACAAATTGAAAAAATAAAAGGAAAATAAGGAAAATATAGAACGGAAATACAAATGAAAAAAAAATAAAGCGAAAATAAGGAAAAAAAATGGACCGGAAAAATTGAAAAATAAGAGCGAAAAAAAAATTGGAAATATAAATTGAAAAATAAGAGCGAAAATAAGGAAAAAATGGACCGGAAATACAAATTGAAAAAATAAGGAAAAATTAGAACGGAAGTACAAATTGAAAAAATAAAAGGGAAAATAAGGAAAATATGAACCGGAAATACAAATTGAAAAAATAAGAGCGAAAATAAGGAAAAAAATGGACCGGATTTACAAATTGAAAAAATAAGAGCGAAAATGAGGAAAAATTGGACCGGAAATATAAATTGAAAAAATAAGAGCGAAAATAAGGAAAAAATGGACCGGAAATACAAATTGAAAAAATAAGATCAAAAATAGGGAAAAATTGGAACGGAAATACAAACTGAAAAAAGAAAAGCGAAAATAAGCAAAAATTAGAATGTAAATACAAAATGAAAAAGTAAGAGTGAAAATAAGCAAAAATAGAAACAGAAAATACATTAAATAGGTATTTTGTCAATAAATCAAAATTTGAGTGGAAATGCGAAAATATTTGCGACAATGAGAAAATACAGAAAATATCCCCAAAGATATAAAAAGAATGCGAGAGAAAATATGAAAAAAAAATTGTAAAATTCGAAAATATAAAAAATACAGGTGAGAACGAAAAATAACAGGGAAAAGAGCAAAATTAAAATAATCGTAAAAATAAGAAAGAAAATAGTTTAATACATTCGATGATGATAAATTTCGAAACACAAGAAAAAATGGAACAAATTATACAATTATAATAATTTAAGAAAACTGTAGCGAAAATGGGAAAAATGTCAAAGGTCAATGATGTAAATTAGAGAAAAATAGAAGCGAAAATAATTTTTAAATAATTGTAGCAATAAAACATATTTTATAAAATAACAATAAGAGCGTATAAAAGAATAAAAGTTTGAACAGAAATACGAAAATGAGAAAAATAATAAATTCAACAATGAGAATAAAAGCGAATGTATAAAAACAGGAGAGAAATGAGATCAAAGCGAAACGAAAATCGGAAAATATGTTCAAAAATAAGAAAATTGGTGAAAAAAAAAAATTAAAAAAGAAGTTTGGAATTGATAGATTGGTTCATTTCCTACGATTTATTAATCTTTTGCGTGTTATTTAAAGCCAGAATATATTTTTAGGTTGTAATTTATTTATTTTTTTTTTAGTTAATAATTGCTTTACGGTGCAAGTCTTACTAATTAACCCTATATTGTAATGTGCTGTTCTACGACACGTGATCAGTAGGTAACTTGTTAATATTTAACAGCCGCCCCCCACGAGGGATGTATGTGGCACAAATCCGAGTTTACGTGGGTTTTCCGAGCCCGTAGGCTCGGCCAAAAATATTCCCTTAGAACTCGCATAAACGGGTTCAAGGTCTGTCAACCTCCCTGGATGGAACTTTGCCCTTCGGCAAAGCCTCGTCCGGGTCCCTCTCTGCCAAAGGCAGAGAGTTAGACAGCAGCTGCGAAAAGTCACAGCCTCAGTTAAACAATCTATTCGACTGTTCCCTCAGTAGTTAACTTGTTAATATTTAACAGCCCCCTCCCCCACGAGGGATGTATGTGGCACAAGACCGAGTTTACCGTGTGTTCGAGCCCGTAGGCTCTGCTAAAAATATTCCGTTAGAACCCGTATAAACGGCTTCAGGGCCTGTCTACCTCCCCGGACGAAACTTTGCCCTTCGGCAAAGCCTCGTTTGGATTCCTCTCTGCCAAAGGCAGCAAATTCGACAGCAGCTGCGAACACTCACAGGCCGGTCGAACAATCTATTCGACTGTTCCCTCAGTAGTTAACTAGTGATATTTAGCTACCCCCTACAAAGGTTACATGTGGTACAAGGCCGGGTTTAACGTGGGATCTCCGAGCCCGTAGGCTCGGACAAAAATATTCCCTCTTTGAACCCGCATAAACGGGTTCAGGGGCAGTCAACCACCCCGAAGAAGACTCTGCCCTTCGGCGGACCGAACGAGACTCTGCCCTTCGCCGGAGTAGTTAACTAGTTGCCTATCTCTTAGTTTGCTATACACTTTGTTGCTCTTCTATATAACATATGCAAATTTACCAATCTACTACACCTCCCTGAACCGAAGTGGTTTAATGCCTTTGGTTATTCTCGAACTTCTTCTACAAACCCATTGCTGGTGGTGGTGGAGAGGGTAGAAGAGATTGATTTATGCCTTTCCGTGCCATTATCTATTACGCCGCCTCATATACCAAAGCTTACAAGCGGTCACCCATCTAGGTACTGACCAGGCTCAGTTAAAGGTACAGGCTTCATAAACTTAGTCTTCTTAGAAGCCCTCGAAAGCCTCCAGGGCACGCGCCACATTCTGCTGTCCTTCTCTCGGGATATTTCGTCTTGCGATAGATACAGAACTAGCAAGAACTGGCAAGATATTCCTGAACAGCGGAACGAGAACGATCTACTACCATAAATTAAATAAAGGGTTCAATTCGGAAAACACTGCAGGATAGAGATACACCTGGTGAAGGCCGAAGAACAGAAGAGCCGAAAGGTCGTGATAACAACAAAAAATAATGTACAGTTGCACGATTTTCTCTTCCATTTTCTACCTTCAATGCCATGTGATTGTTAAACTCTTCAAGCAGTCTCACCACATTATGTTAGTCCTGGGTATAACGGTAAACTACACCCTACAGGCTTCTGATCGGGAGATTGGAGATTGTGAGGAGCATGGAACCACCTCTTAACTGCTACTGTTCTTAAGTCCCACTCTGATTCGTGGTAGTAGCATCTTTTAGGGTCCCACCTATGGAAAAATATTGAAACACCAAACTAAAATCAACAGCACAGTTTTATAATAAAACGAGCAACAATAGATTTTTCTAGCAAAATGACAATCAATACAACACTAAAAAAATATAAAAATACATGTTTATAGTAAAATTATCAAAAATACATTTTATGATCTATAAAATATATATCTAAAAAAATCATAACTTTACGCTGATAGCATAAAATTATGTACAATATATGTAGATTTCGGTATTAAATAATCCGTAGCGGTTGATATGCTGCTAAACAAAATCAAACAATCAAAAATACATATTTAAAACAAAATGACCAACAATATATTATATTTGTAGTTGAAGCCATACAATTGTGTTCAAAATATGTAGATTTCGTCATTAAATAACCCAGAAAGGTCGCTTTGCCGCCAAACAAAATGACCCAACCTCGTTCATCATTTTAACAGTAACACTCTACCTACAGTGGCTCTTGAGCCTTGTATTGTGTGAACTTTAGAATAAACATTTACAAGATAAGAGAAAAATAAGAAAATATGAGAATAAAAAAATGAACTCAGAGCGAAATGAAGAAATAATTAAATTACCATTGAAACCAATTAAAGTCTTTAATGAAAAAAATAATTGATAATTGAAATCATAAGTTAACATTAAAAGGAGAAAAAAAACAGAAAAAGTAAATTAGCTACGCCATCTTTCGGTGTAGCCGTTTCCTCGTCACGTGACAGCCGGACACATGCGTATTTGCAGCAAATGAACACTCCAACAATCGAGTAAATATATCCGTGCGCACGGTAAATAGCACAACAGAAGAAAAAAAGGAAATTAGAAGTGAATAAATAAAAAAAAATATTTGAGTTCGAATTGGGATGATTGCGATATTAGCCGAGGTTCTGGTGGGATGGTCTCTAACGGAGTACAATTCCCGTGAGATTTGTTCTTCCCTCAAGCCAGTAAACACGAGATTTTGAAAGGCTGTCCAAGTGGAAAACGTGGCGTTGGGGTAAGGTAACAGAGCGCGCGTGAAATTTGCGTGCATTTTTCTGCTCAATGTCCCTGGTTTTGACTGTAACCCACACGAAAAATCCATTCTTTCTTCTCTTAGTTTAATAAGCTGAATCAGGACAAAATATTAGATTGGAACAAAAGTTCCATAGCCTTTTCTTCTTCAAGTGGTGGCATTTGACGAAAACGGGTGATTTCGTTTCATACGTGACTGAGATTTATGACATGTATACATTTTCTGAATGATGACATTTCACCATCTTTTTCTATACGATCTGTGCATGGATTGTGAATTTTAAATGTTTTACGTTAAAATTAGCCACTTGGAAGGGTGCCATCTTTTATTAGGACAACGCCAGAGATTACGTTTTTTTTGTAGACACAGCGGAAATTGGTACTGTTTGGTTGGGATGTTTAACTACACCCTTTTTACTCCCTTGACCTTTCACATTCGGATTATCACAGATTTCGATCGTTATAAAATTATCTTTATAGGAATAACTTCAATTCTTTGGAGGAGGCCAATAAAAACCGCCTAAAGCAGATGATTACCCAGAAAGACGCAAAGTTCACGGTGGATGGAATCCTGAAGCTGACTCAGTGGTAATGGTAATATTAGCCGTTTCCTTATATGGAAACATTCATTGTCCGTACAACCAATGATACTTCTAGTAAACAATTTTAACAGGTGAATAGGTTTCTTAAGTTTATTGGCTGTTATTGCTCTTTCTGATATTGATGGGGTTTCCTTCCTAACCTTTCGTTTGAAGTAGTGTGGAAAAATCAACATCTTGATTATGCTATTATTTTTTTCTTTGAGTTACATGTGCTATCCATTTTAGCTGTTGCTGCTTTTGAAAGTCCTCAAGTGATGCAGTTTTTGTTATCTGGTACAGTTAGTTGTGGTTCCGTAGGGCCAGTCCATAGGTTTGAAGAGGAGTGTTTTTCGCTAAGACCTACACACTTCATTCGCTCGAAGCCATTTTTAAGCATTGATCTGAGAAAGTGTTTCTATACAGCCGACAGTTTAGATTATTCTGAGCGAGTTTGGCGCCAAACATGACAACCATATGAAAGTCTTGACCTGACGAGGTTATATAACATGAATGGAGTTTTCAGGTTAACGATTAATTTTTTTTGTTTTTTTAGCATCTTCAATGTTGAATGAAACTACCCCTACCGTACCCTATTTTATATTCAATTTTCTTATCTCCTATATTAGATATGTCATAATTGATTCATATGCCGATGTATCTGAAGTGTTCAGTATTTACTAATTCCATATCCTGAATTTTTATAATGGATTCAGGGTAGGTGCAATCACTGCGTCCATTCGGATTCCAGATCAGAGTTTCTATTTTGGAAATGTTTATCTTGAGTCCTATTTCTTGGAACACTTATTAAATGATAGTGATATTTTTTGTTCTTATCCGAGCTATGAATACCTATGTCATCAGCATCGCATTACCTCATCATCGGTACACTGACCTGGGGGCGGAAAGCAAGAAAGGAGATACTGAAAAATAATGGGAAAAATGGCACTTATGCGGTTGAATAAATCTATGTAAAAAGATGTAAACATTGTTTTTAATATTCACTTCACTTCAAAAAGTTACGAAATTTTGTTCCGAGCCAATATGCATATTGCGCTCACACACACACACACTCTTGTGTCTTGATGCATATGTCTTGATGCATGTGTCATGATGCAGATGCATGTTTCGTTTTGGTGTAACACAAAATACTAAAAACGAAATACCAATACATATTCCCATGGGCGAGTTCAAAATAGTCCCCTAGTGAGTCAGTTTGCTGGTTCAAAATACGTACTAAATCCAGTTAACGTACTTCGTTCAAAATCTTCGATTTTTCGGATACCAACTCACTATCTCTCTCTTTATCTTATATATAAAGTACAGTGTACGTGTGTTTGTGTTTAAGCAACTCCTTCGTTCCCACTGGCCCGAGTTCAATGATTCATAGATCATTCAAATGCCCTAGAAAAATTAAGCGCAAGGAACGATTTTCGTTGAGCTCAGATTCAGGGTTGCCAGATTATGCGAGGTTAAAAATATATATTAATATATTATACTAGCCATTATCGTTCATGGTTCAAGGGGAGTAATTCTTATTTTCCTTTTGTATGCAAAATTGCAATGCACGTTTTATTATAAACAAACTCAAAAGCCGCCCTATCGGGTGGCATTTAAGGTAGGTCCTTTGGAGGACTCTTGGTTTGGCCACAATAGCTAAGGAGAAGCAGATGCAATAGGCATCAATAAACTACAGTAGAACTCTAAATCGCTGCATTTAAGTATTGAATTAATCTTTAAGCTTACCTTTTAAAATTTCAACGATAATTCTTCTGCTGCAACTTAATTTAAAGATGATTTGATGTACGTAGATCCTCATTTTCCATACAGACAATTATTTTTATTTCATGGGTGACAGAACAGGGGACAATTTAATTAATATCGTATAAAGATGGGAAAATAGAAATAGTTATAAACATTTTATGAGTTAGAGAAACATAAGAGCTAATTAAGTAAAACCTACCATATGGAATCTATATGAATAAATTAGAGCTCAAATCTCCTACAAATTCTGAGATTAAAAAGCATCAGTTATACTTTATATTGAATTACACGCTAAGGGCTCAATATCTGTATTATATATTATCTACTTCTAGGCGATATCACTCTTCAGGTTTAACTAATTTACATATTGATTTTAAAATAGTTTATTTCATTAATTAAATGTCCCTCTTAACAGTCCTTTTATTCACGGATTGTTTTGATTTTCATATAAAAATAGTTCTATTTTGGAATATCGTCTTATACAATGCAGAAAAAGTGTTTGAAATTTGCATTTTACGTTGCCTTCAACAAGTTGGCATCTATTTGTAAAACTTTCCTTAACTATATAACAAGCCATTTATGAATGAAATCTTTATTTAAAAGTTTTGTTTCAAAGATTTCAACTAGTGAATATATCTTACTTTGCGAAGCGATAGCAAGCAAGCAGGCATATATATATATATATATATATATATATATATATATATATATATATATAAACAAAAATTTTGTACCACAGAATATATATATGGCTTTGAAAATGACGGAATGTATTCTTTTAAAGAGGCCTTTTCTGTCCATTATTTATAAAGTTTCATGATATAGAATAATTTTACCCATAAGTATAGCATACTTTAAATTATATTTTTATCATATATATATATATATATATATATATATATATAGAGAGAGAGAGAGAGAGAGAGAGAGAGAGAGAGAGAAAGAAAGTGAGAGAGAAGAGGAGAGAGAATGATGGAGAGATCTGAAAACTTTAATTTGACATGGCTTGCCGATAAACTGGTATGATCAGAAAAAAACATTTTCTTTAAAGAGAACAAAATCTAAATTCATGAGACCAGACTTGATTCACACACGCATACACATACATATATATATATATATATATATATATATATATATATATATATATATATATATATATATAAATGATCGCACATAATTAATAAATAATAAACTTTATAATAATAATGCTTGAAACATCGATGCCGATTTATGATTCGTTTCCATTACAACGATGGTCGGATTTCAGACGGCTCCCTCAACCCAGTTCAATCTGAGGACGAAGTCAAAAAGTGAGTACATTTTTAGGGACACTCTCTATACAATTTCAGACCTTATCACAAGAAAAAAATTACATTTTCAATGTGTTTTAGCATTTAAGAAAGATATTACTATAAATTCTAATTATAATGGTGAGCCGTTTCCATACAGGAAACATTCGACATTCATTGACCGAACATTTAACGCGACTCTCAGCCGACATTTATAAACTCTTTATTTTAAAACAGTTTTGCATGAAAATGTCTTTCCCAAATCGATTGTTACGGCTTTCTTTAACATTGATTAGGTTTTCTTCCGAACTTTTTGTTTAAGGTATGGTAGAAAGTCAGCGTCTTGATTATGTCATTATTGTCTCTGTGACTTGCAGGTGCTATCCATTTCCGTTGTTGGTGCTGTTGGACGTCTTCAGGTGTTGCGTTTTTTTCTTATTTTGTAAATTTCTTTATGATTCAGTATCACCAGTCTTTGACATCTGATGAAGGATGGCCTTCTTTAAGTCCAACTGGATTTATTTGCTTGACGCCATTTTTAATCATTGATCTGAGAAAAGAGGTTGTATATAGCTGAAAAATAGTTTTGATATATATAAAATTTTCTCGTCAAAATCCAATTTGCACATTTATAAATCTCCCATTTGTCCATGCATTGAATACTGTTGCCATATCTGGTCAGGTGCTCCTGCTATTCATCTCAAGGTTCTTGATGAAACTCAAAGGAATTGCAATGTAATCGATTTTAAGCAGGCATCACGACATCAGTCACTTTTCTTACCGACGTGACGTGGCTTCCCTCTGTCTTTTCTACAAATATTTTCATGGCAACTGTTCTGATAAGATTTTTCCCCTAGTGCCTAGACTGCAGGATTTTAAGCGTCCTACTTGATTGGCAATTAGGTCTCACCGTTTTATTGTTGAACTAGCTAGATGCAACTGCCACTTCTACTCTAGCAGTTTCTTTTCTCGTACTTCTCACCTGTGTAACTCCCTTCCGATTTCTTGTTTTCTTGATAAATATGATCATCAAAAATTTAAATGAAACGTCAATCGCTATCTTCCGTCTTCCTGAACCTTTTTATCCTTTCCTCAATCATCCCCTTTCTCTGTCTTCTCATTCTCTTTCACTCTATGCAACCACCTGCATCTTAGTAGCATTATCGCCTTGCTTGGGGTGAAACGATTGAAATTTTTATAATTTTATTTTTTAAATATCTTATCTATATTCGGTATAAAGAACAAAACTTTTTTTTTAATTTCCTTTGGGATAATTTCACATAATATTTAATAGTCTACGCAACCTCTTCTTCTCTATAAAAGCCTCTGATGGATTTGACTCTTTGAAAATTGTCAGATAGAGTTTGATAGATGCTAAATATTGCCTCGGCATGACCTGGCACTGAACAAACCAGGGCATTCAGTTCCTTGATGCTTTTCTTGTACTCGCTTATTCTGTCAGATAAAAGCGAAAGAGAAGCCGGGAGTAATATGAGAAAGTAGGCAAAGAAAAAGAAAATTCGACAAATAAAAGAGATTTAATAATATTTAGCGAGACTTAAAAAAAAAAAAAAAATTAGAAAAGAAAAAAACTCCCTTAAGCGGACTAGTATGGTGTGACATTATTACAGTCAGTGTGTTCTCACTAATGGCACAATCATCAAACATGGCCTCTCGCTAATTACGCTGATGTTAAATACTAGAACATTAAAATCTTGCTTCCGGGAAGCTTAATGCGTAAACACTCACACTTGCTTACGAATAGGTACATAAGCAATACGGCTGCATTTATGCATGCTTATTCAAACACCTTTTTTTTTCTTAAAGTTAACTTGACTTATAAACGATATTTTAAATGTAACCTAATGCTCTGAACCAACTAATCAGGATTCTATGTTCCCTTGGGAGGAGTTAAACATGGCGGCCTCTCAAATTGCATTTAAGTAAATTTAATTTTATAATCATTGCTTCTTATAAACAAAAAAAAAATATTTTTGGTTCTACAACCATTTACTTTTTTTACGATCTTAGGAACTATTTTTGTAAATGTCTAATCTATTTAAGGCGTAGGCGATAATGGATCCTCACAGCTCCCTTTTCGTTATTAAATGTGAATTGTCATGATTGTTTAGGAAAGATAGTAAAGTGGTTTCCCGTTGACTTTTTCACGGTTAGAGATTCAGAGTAAACAGGATACCACCCAAGGCGACACAACTCAGTCTACTATACTATTTACCCATTGCTGAGATTATTTTAAATGTCATGTCCCTTCAGGGCATTGGAGAACATGGATCCCTACAGCTTCATTTTCTTCATGATCTGGGAAAGATGGTGGAATGTTTTCTCGTTGACGTCTCCTAGGTTTTTGAATTCAAAGTTTTCCTTCTTTTAGACGTACTGCCAGTGAATACAACAGAACTCAGTCTACCCTACTATTTAACCTTTAACTGAGTTAAAAAGAGATGTCGTTAACAAGTGCATTTTTAGATGACCGAAATTTGAACTCGGCTCGTCGATTTTACTTTTCACATCGATAACCGATGCGCTGCCTGCAATTTAGTTAAAATTGATAAGAAATAAAAATGGACCGAAGTGTTATAATCCGATCACAAATGGTTAGTGTTAAACGGTTAGTTTAGAAACGCTAGCTACACCCTTGTGTGAATTAATTGAATCAACCGCTTTAATGTCCTTTCTTTCACCATACGGTCAGGTTTAGACCCACTGGAGTGACAGGGTCTAATCGATTTCTATTTTTTTTTTCTCTGATTATGTCATTTGCAGTAATATGAATCTATTATCGGGGTGTATGATTAAATTTGTTTGGCCTTGAAAAATACTGCGTCTTTCATGATTGCATCAGATTTACATCACGTCCAGACACTATTGTTTCGACTGTCGATTAATTGTCCTACGGCCGTTGTCTGTGATGGACGTTACTGCAATGAAGCGTACGAAAATTGTAACGCTACACGAACACAATGGTAAGCCTTACCAGCGAGCAAATCAAAGTACTATAGACTGGCTTTGAAACTCTCATGATTCAGTCTGCAAGTGAAGACTTCCTAGAATGGACATACGAAGCACTAACATGTGTACTGGGTCATTGGAAAAATACGAAAAAAGTAAATAATGACGGAACTATTCGTTTTGTATAATATGTATTTTGAACTTGCAATTTATATGCCATATTCAAACACCAAAATATCAGTTTTTATTTTCTTTCCTTACCAAATATTTACATACATCAGAAATGTTGATAGATTGTTTGTTTCTTATCATATATTAATAAAAAAAAATGAAAGAAAAAACCACACACACATACTGATTAAATTGGAAGATCATTCTATTTGTGCCGGCATGTAATGAATGATTATCAATCTCTTTTAAAGCTAGAAAGTATTCTGTTACAGAAATACAAAATTATACTATAGCAATTAAACAACAACTTTCTGATTATTCTTTCCTCTTCCTGCTCATTAATGTTTCTGTGCATAATTCTTCTACATCCTGTAACCCCTTGTATCTTGGTGGCTTTATTGCCTTGCATTGGGCGATGTTGCTTTAAAACAATATTATATTTGCACATCGATTAACAACATAATTTATATAGATAAACACGATGCTGATAGCTGACTCAGAAGAAAAACTACAGAAGCCCCTAGACAATGGTATAAACGGAAGAGTGAAGAAAAAACTATTAACTATAAAAAGACATAATTTGGTATAGTAACAGACGATGGAATATATGACAGCAAGTCGAAGGCACATTGGAATAGAGATATGAGGTTGTTACATACGAGGGTAAGTCAAAAATTATCCGCAATTTCACCATAACAGTTTTAAATTTGTCACACTGCCTTCTGCTCGTTCGTACTTATAGTTTGGCCCTATTGTGGTCACATGGTCAAAGTTTGAGTTTGATCACGTCACTTTTCTCGCTGCTCTTACAGTTTAAACATGGCCTCTCCGCTAGCAGCGTGTATCAAGGAAGTAAAAAGATGCTACATCATCGATGATAACACGCCGGTTCGCCATTACCATCCCCGCTTCGCCATTACTACCTCTCGAGCTTCACAGTGAAGTTAATGTAATGAACTCGACTGGATTTCGAATTCGACTCTCCGATTCCTCAACCCGAGTCGCGATTCATTACGCCACCATGCTTATAGTTGGTATTATTGTGGTCACGTGATCGAAGTATGAGCTTCATCGCGCTAGTTTTCTAGCTGCTCTTACAGGGTACACATGCCCGCTCCGCTAACAGTGTGTACGGAGGAGGAACAAAGAGCAGTGATCCGATCACTCTAGTCGGAAGTCGTCTCCAGGGATGAATTTCATCGGAGGCCTTTAACACAATACGGCGACAGTGCATTGCCGCGTAGAATCGCGTATGAGTGGATCGAGAAGTTTAAAGGTGGCTGGACAGGCGTGACACACGAAAAAGGAGTAGGACACCTGTCAACCTTCACCACTGGCGAGAAGATTCAGCAAGCTCGAGAGATGGCCTTGAAAAATACTGCGTCTTTCATGATTGCACCAGATTTTCATCACGTCCAGACACTATTGTTTCGACTGTCGATTAATTGTCCTACGGCCGTTGTCTGTGATGGATGGGTAATGGCGAACCAGCGATCTATCATCAATGAGGCAGCATGTTCTCTGCAGATTCGGGTCATTGCTCTTTGTTCATACTTAGTGCACACTGCTAGCGTAACGGCCATGTTTACACTGTAAAAGCAGCAAGAAAACTGGCGCGAACAAGCTCAAACTTCGATCACGTGACCACAATAGTACCAACTACAAGCGCGTATGAGCAAAAGGCAGTGTGACAAACCTAATGATATGTTATGGTTAAAGTGCAGATAATTTTTGACACAATTTTTTAAATGTGTTAGTTTTAATCTTAAATTTTAATATGGCACTTATGAAATTTTATACATATTTTATTGATTTTATTTAATAATAGAAGTAAAGAATGAAAAGCTATACAATCGATTTCAACGCTGTTAACAACGAAAGCCAAGCAAGTTATGAAGTAAATATCGCTATCAAGTGGAACAGCTCTAGTTCACGTGACATTATTTCACAGTTGTGCATCTGTATTTTTGTCGGAGACAATTTTAATATATTTTTGGAATATTAAAAAATTATTGTAAAAATATCCACGCATAGCAATTTTAATGAGCTTTCAAATTTATGATCTATAAAAAGTAGATAAAATAATAAGAGCATTTCCATTGACTTGCAGTAACAAATTTAATTTTAAAATATTTAACAACTTTTTATCACTTTATGTATTTAAAATTGGAAAAAAGAAAACTATTCTTTTAAAAATTCACTTTTCATCGTGATATATTTTGGCTTCAAATAAATAATGTCCTTTATATATATTATTCAGAAAAGCCATTAAAAGCTTTTTTTTATTTAAATAATGTCTTACTTTTATTGGGTTTTGTATTTTTACAATTTAAATAAAAATTTGGTTAATAGCACACATTTTTTTAAAAAAAATTGATGATCTATATTTTTCAAAGTCTTGTGCATTTAATTTAAAAAAGTAAACTCATGGCTTCAACTTTTCAAGTTTTCATAAAATTAAGTCGAGAGCGGAGTAACAGATGTAAAAAAATTTTTATCATGACGTTCTAAAAAGCAAACATTTAAAATAATTTCATTTATTTTTTAATAAGTTCTTAAAATTCAACAATTATTTGATTTTTGCAAGATTTCCCAAATTAATGTGTTTTTCAACTGAGAAATAACTAATGCTAAATATTACACGACCGCTGACCTGAAAAAAAATCAAGATTTCAACCTAAATTTCAAACGTACTGGAAAGGAATAAAAAATTTAAAAAATAATTAAAAAATACTTTCCTCTTAATAATAAAATAAACTTTTTCACGATAAAACTTTGTTTTTATTAAGTTTGGGGTCTTTTTTCTTCATGCTATGCACTTTTTTGGCGAAATGTTGAACAAACCTACCTTTGAGATTATCAGCGAATTCTAATTTCACTGAGTGTTTTAGGCCGTTCGGAAAATAATGTCCGATTTTCAAGTTTGTTCTAATATATTAGGTTGTTATAAATATTCGTTCGTTTTTTTTTTTTGTTTTTTTTCTTGGCATTTTTTTTTTTTGTTTGTTTCTTGGTAACTGTGGTGATCTTGTGAAACTTTTGTCTAACGTTACTGAAATTTAATTTCAGGTTAGACACCCGTCTGAAATGAAACGCCAAGTAGACAAGAATGAACATGTTCGCCATCTTGTTTTTGTTTTAACCAGTGTCACGAAGCTGCCAAAGCTACTCGAGATCTATGTGCTGAGTATGGAGATGACTTCATTACAGACAGAATGGCATAGAAATGGTTTTTCGATTTCAAGCGTGAGTTCAAACTCACAGACTCTTGATGAGAACTATTTACACGCGCTGATTAAAGAACAACCGCATCAAACCCTTAGGGAATTGTCTCAGAAGATGACAAACTCTCATGTTACTGTCGCTCGTCATCTTCACTAACAACCAAACAGTCAATGCTAAGCTGTATGGTGAACAAATGAACAGACTCAAAGAGGCATTTCAGCTGAAAAGACCTGACTGGCAGTGTCATTATTCAGCATGGCAATGCACGCCCCCACGTCGCTAACGTGACCAAATATGCAAATAAACAGCTCGGTTGGGAAGTTCTGCTATGCATACAATATTCTCCTGATTTACCCCTACAGACCACCACCCTTTTTCAGTCGCTTTCAAACAATTTCAGGAGTATTTCGTTCAACAACGATATGGATATTAAAACGTGGAGATAAAATTCTTCTCTTGCTGATAGATTTTTTTTTTAATCAGTGGAGACTTCTGGAGTTATTGGCCCTCGTTCGATGGTGTTCCTTCGGAGGATTGGCGAGATTGCGTCTCGATTAAGGGACGAGCCTCGCGAAACGGAGTGGCTCTTGTAGCGTGTCTCATTGGCGATGGTTCGAGGTAATGCTTTCCCCATCATTGCGGCTGGCAGAGGATAGAAAAAAAACAAAACATTTTGTTTATAGTTACTTTGTTCAAACTTTTTTCAATAAAGTAAAAAATTGGAGATACCGTTCAAAACCACCAGAATATATATATATATATATATATATATATATATATATATTGTGTGTGTGTGTTACAAAATCCAACAATCTTGGTGTGACTAACATACAACTTGCCAAAGACATAATAACTATGATAAAAAAAAAACACGAACAAGGAAAGAAAAAAAGAAAAACAATCATGATTTAATGAATTTTTCGATTCAAAACCTAGTCATATCAAGACATTAAAGACTTAGTGAAACGTTGGCAGAAGGTCGTAAACAATGATGGAGAATACATTGTTGAACTATTAATAAGTAATAAGTATTAAAATAAATTATAAAAAACGAATGAATTTATGTAATAACCTAATATATCAGCTCCGCTTAAATATTTGTTTTAAATGTCATATCCATTCAGGACGTAGGGATCACAACTCTCCACGGCTTCCTTTTCTTTATTATTTGTAAATTACCATGAGTATTCTTGAGAAATACAGTGATGTTATTTCCCGTTGCCTTCTTGGAGTCAAAGTAGTTGCTTTCTAATGGTTGCCATTCAAAGTTAGAGAACACAGTCTACCGTACTATTTAACCCTTAATTGGTGGTTTTTTTTTTCTCAGGGGCATTTGGTTGAAAGAGAAAACGAGAAAGACATGTGGCCAAGTGTTGTCATGAAACAGAATTGGACCTCGTCGATTAACCAGTGGCGGGCACATTTTGCTTAACCGAATGGGCATTTCATTTATATTTATATACGGCTATTTATATGTTTTAAGCTTGCATTTCATCTCATTTAATATTTAATTTAAATTTCTTTTTAAGTCAATAAACGTTAATATTTCTTAATTTTAACCCCTAATCTTGTCTGCAAGTCAATAAATATTGCATTTATTGTCATCTGAAGAGTGAGTTCATGTTTTTCGGGCGACACCTTATTTAATCATAAAGAAATGAAGACATTTCTGTACTATATGACTGACCTCTCGCATCCTATTGTGCTTGTCTGCTAGAAGGCCTAGTTAATCGCTGTTGCAGACATTTTTGTGTTATGGGATCTTACCCATAATAATAATAATAATGGACTATTCCATACTTAATAAATACTGCGCCTCAGGAGTAAGCGGGAGTCGGTAGTTCAAGTGAGTCAGTAGTTCAAGTCGAGTCAAGAGTCGAGTCAGAGGCAGTCCGAAACAGAGTCGCGTTCAGACAATTACTGCAAGGCATTGGAATAGTGATACTGATCGAGACTACATTGTTCTCTCTACTAAACCTGATTGTTCATACTAACACTTCTACTTCTCTGTATATATTCCTGTTTGTAATATATCTGTGTTATTCCATTTCCGTATTTGAGTTCTTCTTTATTGGTTCTACCTTGGACTATCACCGTGGTACAAGGAATCGGACCATAACATTTTGTTTGTTTAATATTCAAATAATCAAAATGTGTTTTTATCATATTAATACTGAGTAGACCTTAGTTATAGTTTCTGGGGGGGGGGGTCCTTTACCAGAAATTTGATTTGCAAAGACCAAATTACTCGCCTATAGCCTTTATTCTACCAAAAAACTGAGAATTACAATGAGTTCTTTGGAAAGATAATGAAGTAATATCCAGTTGCATTCTCCATTCTTTTGCAAACATCCTGGCACCATGTGACAGAACATTGTCATGAAACAGAATTTGACCTCGTCGATTTACCAGTGCCCGTCGTAATTTGTTTAATTGAATGTGTATTTCATCCAATTGCTGGCAGTAAACAACGGCAGTGATGCTCTGGTTAGATTTCAAAAAGCTGCAATTGATAACATTAATGGCGGACCATGAGGTAGTCACCACAATCTTCTGTTTGTGCAATTTCGGTATTTGGAATGTGTTTTGGTCCTTCATCAGGCTGATAGTTTAAGATTGTCATAAAAGATCAATTTCCCATCAAATGTCACTATTCGATCAACAATTGGATTATTCGAATTTCGTAGATACAGCATCGGGCACACTTCAAAACAAAGAACTATTTAACTTTTACTGAGATGACATGAGACCCATTTTTTGATTGTTTTTTTTTTTTTTTTCGTCTTGTCAGTTTTCTTTAGATGGTCCGATATTGTCGAAATGCTGATACACATTATATGAGATATCTCTCTGAAACTTTGACGCTGGTTTTATTGGACTAGTGTTTTCAGATGTTGATTAACAATTGCAGATGGACATCCTCTACCACATTGAACTTCAAGACTCATATCCCCACTGAGGAACTTTAGAAACCAGCGCCGTACAGCCGATCTCAAATAGGACCTTTCAACCAATGCTCTGTTAATGTTGACAGCAGTTTTAGAAGCATTAAGACCAAGCTTGAATTTAAATGATATATTTATGATATATTTTTGTGTAGTTATTATGATAATATATTAGAATACAATTAAAAGGCTTATTCTAAATTGGACATTATTTTCCTAACCACCTAATAATAGTAATATAATGTAATAATAACAAGATAATTGTAATATAATGCAAAAGTAGCAATGTAATGATAACAAAATATAATCGTCACAATATAATTAATACATAATGCCATAGTAACAATTTTATACAGCTAAGGAGCGAGATAAATTTTACTGAAAAGGATATAAAAATTCATATAGCTAAAGCCTAGGCCGTTTTGAATAAAATGGTAATGTGATCTACCAGACAACCTCAAGCGGAGACTCTTTCTAGCCACTGTAGAGGCGGTTTTATTCTATGGTTCCACTGCCTGTTTTAATGGATGGTGCCACTTTTTTTTTTACAGTAAGGTTCACCCTGTACAAGGCAGAGGCCACGATGTAGAAGGCTAGGTTAAGGGGTTATTTATATGAATAGTGGGGGTGGGTAGATAACGGTTAACTCTAAACTTGAACAGGTTAAGATTGTAGCGATCGAGGAAACATCCTCTTGGGAGTTTGTTCCGCGGAGCAGTGCTTCGAAGGAAGAAGCAGTTTGAGTGGAACTTACTTCTCACCGATGGTTTACGCAGGGAATGTGGGTGGTTTGCTACAAGTGGCGGGTCCCAGCCGTGAAGACTTGGCAGAACCAAGGAATGTACGTCCGAGCACTTTGAAGCGAGAGAGCAGTGAGCAGAATCCCGTCTGTACGAGAGAGGTTAGAAGGTGGGAAATAATTCTTCGCCAACGAGGAATCGAAGATGAATGAACTATCAAAACTGGAATGTAAGGACTGGCAGCTCTCATCCAAATATGACAACAGTAGTCCGTTTTCGGCTTGATATGGCTCTTATAAAGGTCAGCTATGTGCCATGCGTGATACACGCTTAGGCGATTATGTTTTTTTTTCGATATTTGGTTGATGAAGCTGATTTTTTTTTCCCGCAGTATTTCTTTCTGGAGTAGACCAGTTTCCATGACTGTTCAGTTATTTACCTATAGCTGGGAGGAGGAGAAGAGGATTTATAGCTTTCCGTATTAGCACGTAATTCGAACTCGGCTCTCCGATTCCTCAATCCGAACAACTATCCATTACTCGACCGTGCCTCCACTTATAAAGGTAGTGGAACTAAGACCCTAGAGTCTAAGATTGATGGAACCTATACTCGGATACTGGGAGCTATACGTGATATCTCTTGACATGCAAATCACAGCTCTATGGATTCATCCCTGATATTTCTACAACTTTACACAAACGCAGAATACGGTTTTGTAGGACACTGCTGGCGAACAAAACAAGAATTCGCTAGTGATCTACTACTCTGGACACCTAATTATGGAGCAAGACGGGTTGGACTCCCAGAAACCATCTACATTGACCATATAATATATTCCCCATGTATAATACGCCCTCACCCATGTTATGTGTCATAACATGACACATAATGTCCACCTAATGACCTTCCGACCTTGATGCAAGACGGTGATGGTTGGCGTGAGAGATTCATGAATGTCCGAGTTAAATCAACCGAATAAAATAAATAAATAATACAATAGTACTGATATAATCATCATATAGCGTAATATTAATGACGTAATTACAATATAATTTAAAAATAACAATGTATTCATATATAATATTCACAATATAATTATAACATAATATAATATTCACATTATAATATAATGTAATATTCACAATATAATAGTAATAGTAGTAACGATATAATCCAATGTAATCAAAACAAAATAATTGTAATATCTATATATAAAATTCTGTGATTTCCGTTAGTCCGTCCGTCCATCACATCATCTAAAATAGCTATACATTGACCGATCGAAACAAAATTTTGGGGAGAAACACAAACAGCCAAGTGGGTAGAAAGTACTGTTGGATTTAGTAGGGTACGTAGCCCAGTACAATATATCTTCATTATTTTTTTTATTATTTAACATACAAAATACTCCTACTATTTAAAAAACAATTTAATGATTAAAATAACAAATGCCGTAATTCCCCATGTATAATACGCCCTCACCCATAACATGCACTCCTAAAATTGTGCTGAAAATGTGGGAAAATGCTACTACTCATGCATAATACGCACCCCTTGTTTGACAATCCAAGCCTATAAATTGTACCGCTCAGTTTTATTACGGTTAGCGTTTCCTACTCTTATTCAAGCTGTAATTGAAGATATTTATCAACATTTCTGGTTCTCATGGTTCCAAAAGGAAACGGAAATATTTACATTGTGTCTACTGCGCAGACTCATTAACCTGTTTTTGTTCGATAAAATGTTCAATCTACTGGATCTCTATGTAGTTTTTCATAAAAATAGTTTTGAACATAGAATAATATTTAATCTAATTTACTTTTATGTTAATTCTTATTTTATTTTATATTTGTAAGTATTCTTAGGTACATATGATTGTATTTGACATCCTTATGGGGTCGCAATCGCTGAATGTTAGTGTCAAATTGTCGTATGTTTGTGGTGAGTAGTCATTTAGCAACTGAAATCGACATATGATGCGGCAATTTTGAAGATTTTTTGTAGCTATGCATAATACGCAACCCTAACATTGATTGTTATTTTATTTTTAGAAAAACTGAGTATTATACATGGGTAATTACGGTACTTATTTAATAAAAATTCAATATTGTTTTTTGCATATCTTTTCTTTAAGTTTTTATATGCAAGAATTCAGTTTCCAGTGCGCCTTGCGTTTGCGGGAACTATACGCAAATCGCAAGGCCGAACGCTTCAAAAAGTTGGATTTTATCTCCAGAAAAAATTTACGCATGGCCAGTTGTATGTTGCATGCTCAAGAGTAAGAAATCATAAAAATGTATTGTTCGCTTTTAAAAAGGAAAAAAAAATATTAAAAAGTATTGTTTACCATGAAGTCCTATAAAAATTAAATTAAATTAAAGAAATTATTAAACTGCGAAGTAGGGTTTTTGTCAAAGTATTTTTTCAAGCAAACCAGCTTATTCAAATTTCATCGATTGGTTTGCGAAATTGAACGAAACGAAAAGTTTTTAAATATCAACAAAAAATGTTAGCAATAACTTCAACAATACTAAATACTGTGAGAATTTCAACACGCATCAGCATGTTGCAAAAATATCTAGTGATGTAAAAGTAACAAGGACACATGGCACAGTGGATAAAGGCGTTGGTTAGATCCAGTGACAGGACCCAAAGAGTGTGAGTTCAATACCCGGTTAAGACAGTGGACTTGGAGAGTGGAAATTAACAGGAGATAACTGACACCCATTAAAAATGGCACGAAATAAAGGGTTCAGTTTGACATTCCAACCACCTGAAAATATGGCGACAAAGATGAGACAATAGTCTGGAAATAGTGTACATAATACCCCATCTCAGAAATATAGACAGATACTGAATTTAATATTAATACAATAATAATAATATAATATAAATCGTCTCAATATAATAATATAATGTCAGAGTAACAACATAGTATTAATCTAATAATAGTAATGTAATTTAATAGTGACGATAGCCTACAAGTATTGCAAGTCATTGTTTCTGTCTGTGACGTTATTTTTTAATCGAGACACACGAGACACGGCAAAACTGACTTCGTTTATCGTGGACGGTTGACTATTTTTGAAGTTCCTGACATCGGGTGTCCTTATGTAACTAGAATAGCCAACGAATCTGTCTCGCCTCCGAATAATCGTTTCAAGAATAAGTTGGAGAGAAGAGGCGACTTTAATTCCCGCCTCCTCTAAGAAGAAACTCTATCGGTTCAAGACCTTTGGAATTCTTTTGCAACTCCAGAGGAAATAATAAGTACAACATGAAACGAAAATGTTCTCATGCGGAAAAGGAAGTCTCGGCAAGAAGTTGTTGTTTCACAGAAATGTGAGCTGAACAACGCGTAATTAAGTACACCTTCTTCATGTTCCATCCACTTCTAAAAACGAATTCTTTTTTTTTTTTTACACTTTAAACAAGTGGTTAATAACGAAAAAAATATAGCGATCCTCTTCCGATCTCAACGAAAGATGAGGTTTATGTAAAGCTTCCAATTGCGAGAAAAAAAATACCGAGATTTCTATTAACGACAGGAAATTATCAAACATGGCGTTCGCTACGTTTTTTTTTTGTTCTTTTTTAAATAGCTTTGCTTTTAATGACTGAAAAAAAGAGAGAGTAACTTCCCGCTCTTTTTTGGTCAATACGTATCGTCTCCGAAACAGAAATCAGTGAGACGAGTTCGAATTCCATCCGAGTTCGTTGCATTCACTTTCTCGCAAATACACTTAGAGAAGATATGAGTCCATCTCTTCTCCCCCAGCTATGGATTAAATATCAGGACAGTCTAGGTTCTTTAGCCTTACTTGCCAACTAGTCTAGGAAAATGTCAACTGTAAGTGAGATATACGAGTAGTGTAACGGTTAGTGTCTCCGAAATTTGCTTTTACACAGCTACCCTCAGGAAAGCTATCAATTCATCTCCTCTCACCGGGATATATGGGGAAGAGATAGATTAACAGTTCTCATTCCCCTAGACTCCTTGCCTCATTGAAGTGGTGGCAACCATCCTAGAGTTCTGAATTTAAAATCAGCGCTAAGATTTTAGTATTTTTTTACCCAATACAAAGCCCAAGAGTCACCCAAGGTAGAGGGTTACTGATTGCGGATGTTGTATGGATGTAAAAGGAGAAGGTAAGAAGTGTAGTTTATGAAGATAGGTAGCATATATAACGGTTAACCCTAAACATGAAGAGGTTAAGACTGTAATGATTGGAGAAGTATCTTCACGGGAGTCTGTTCCACAAAGTATCTGTTCTTGGGAAGAAGCTATGCGAATAGAAATTACTTGTTGCTGATGGAGTACGAAGAATATGGGGATGGTTCGTCTCAGTGGATGTTGACTGGCGGGTCTTAGAGATCAAGGTCAGAACTGGTAGAATTAAAGAATAATTCGTCATAACATTTTCCATGGATAGAGTAGCAAAAGATTTGCGACGTAGCTGATTCCTCTTGCTATGCTCTATATAGACTCCGAACCAACAGACGAAAGTCTGTGGATTCAGTGTTACTGAGGCGAAAATATTTGATCACCCAAGTGACAACTGGGGAGTTTCAGCTCAAATATGGCGGCATGTTATGGTCCGGTTCCTTGTACCACGGTGATAGTCCAAGGTAGAACCAATAAAGAAGAACTCGAACACGTATATGGAATAACACAGATATACTACAAACAGGAATATATACAGAGAAGTAGAAAGTGTTATTACGAACAATCAGGTTTGTCTGAACGCGACTCTGTTTCGGACTGCCTCTGTCTCGACTGACTGACTCGCTCGCTCTGACTGACTAACAGACTTCTGACGGACCTCACTCCAGACTTCAGACTGAACTCCCTGCTTCCTCTTGAGGCGCAGTATTTATTACGTATGGAATAGTCCATTATGTTATTATGGGTAAGGTCCCATAACACCCCCTTCCGAAAATTTTGCGTAGCAGGGTTTTTTTAATATCTTTTTTCTTTGGATCTATTTCCAAAGGTTCAGTAAATTTTCTTTTTCGAGACGATTTTCTTGGTTCTGGCATTATTTGCGGTCTTTTTATATCGAATGTGTCGAAAATCGTGTCCAATACCTCTTCTTGAGGTGGACCGTTAGCATCCTGTAACGGTCTCTTCCTTATTTGGTTTACGTGTCTTCTGTGTGAGAATTTTTTCTCCTTGAACTATATATCATATTGTCAATTCTTTTCTCAATTATCCCTTGTTCCCAGCAAGAGGTATTATTTTTGTATGCCTTAAAAAAAACTTTTTCCCCTGGGGGGAATTTTCTTTTTGGTATGTAGGACTGTGTTACTTGTTTTGTTTTACTTGGTAGTAATGTATCGAACGCTGATCTGATTTTCCTAGCAAACATAATATCTGCTGGTGATAATGTTGATGGTGTCGCATTATTTGGCGTTATTCTATATACCTGTAGGAATTGCTGTAATGCTTTCTCCGTAGGCACATCGTACGCTTTTCGTAATGCTCTTTTGAGAGCATCCACGAATCTCTCCGCTTGTCCATTTGATCGTGGATGGTAAGGCGGGGATTTTATATGTTTTACATGATAGATTTCGCAAAACTCTTGGAAATCTGCTGACGTGAATTGCGTTCCGTTATCTGTTACTAAACAGTCCACTACGCCAAACCGAGCGAATAGCTCGTGGGGGAAATTTATGGTCGTTTCTGTAGTAGGACTTTTGCACCGAAACACCGACGGCCATTTACTGTAGCTATCAACTATGATTAAATGGTAGAACCCGTCAACTGGTCCTGCATGTATTCTTGACCATGGACGATCAGTTTCAGGCCAAGGCTTATGTATGATTGGCGGTGCTTTAGCTGCTAAATTACAACCCTTGCACATTTCCACCATTCCATTCTATTTTTACTCGGGTGTCTTCTGTGGAAATCCTTTAGTATCCGTTTTTGTAAAGTTTTGGGGAGTACAACTCTTTCTTTGTAAAGTAGCACATTATCACATAGAGAAAAGCTGTCCAAAATTTTCTCATTTTTTCTGCTATTTTTGCTTTTGTATCATTAATAAATTCGTCATTTTTGACTTCATTTTTTATGTCTTGCAATGTGACTGGGAGGTTTCTGACTGTACAACATAGTACTGTTCTTATGTCTTCTTCATTTCTAAGGGCTGCGTTTACCGTATCTTCCAATGGCTCTGTCTTTGTTGGTATAAGTCTCGACAGACCATCCGCGTGTCCCATTCTTTTCGTTGGTAAATATTCCAATCTGAAATTATAGTTCAGAAGAATCGTTCCCCATCTAAGTAGCCTATTTGCCGTGTACACCGGTAGACCTCTTTTTGAACCAAAAATATTTATTAACGGTTTGTGATCCGTCTGCAGAGTAAAGTGTCTACCATAGACGTATCTATGGAATCTTGTTACTGCGAAGATAATTGCTAGAGCGTCCTTCTCAATTTGTGAATAGTTTTTCTCCGCTGGTAGTAGGGTTCGAGAAGCATGTGCGATAGGTTTTATTGTCCCATCTGTCATTTTATGTAATATACACGCTCCGACTCCGTAGTCGCTCGCATCACTTGCTACAATAATCTCTAGTTTAGGATCATAGTGTGCCAAAAATAAATCCGATATTAATGTCTTGATTATTTTTTCGAATGTTTCCTTGCATTGATCTGTCCACTGCCAAAGTTTTTCTTTCTTTAGCAGTTCGTTCAATGGTGCGTGAAGTTTATGCATTTGAGGTATGAATTCCTGATAGTAATTCACTAATCCAAGAAAACTTTGTAGTTCTGTTATATTCTTAGGAACTGGCATCTTTTTTTATTGCTGTAGACCTTTCAGGGTCTGGTCGTCTACCTTCTTGATCTGGCCAAGATATTTAATTTCCTTCATGAAAAAATCACACTTATTTTCTTTCACTTTGAATCCGTAGCTTTGAATTCTCTTAAAAACTTCTTGTACATGTTTCCAGTGTTGTTCAACGCTTTCGCTATTAATCCAGATATGCTATTGTGTATTCTAGTCCTGCCAGCATCGTATCCATTGTCTGCTGGAAAATAGCCGGCGCTACTTTAATTCCAAATGGTAGTCTTTGGTATCTGTACAATCCCTTGTGTGTGTTTATGCATAGTAGTTTTGAATTTTCTTCATCGACTGGAATTTGCAGGTAGGCCTCACTTAAATCAATTTTTGAAAAATATTTTCCGCCATTTAATTTAGTGAATACTTCTTCTGGACTAGGTAGCGGATAGTGGTAGTCCTTTATTGCTGCGTTCAAACCTGTAGAAAAATCAGCACAAACTCGAATTTCTCCTGATTTCTTCTTAACGTAGACCGTCGGTGCGGCCCATTTGCTGTACTCTACTTTTTTCAATATGCCCGTATTTTCGAGTCTAGATAATTCTTAGTCAATCTTTTCTGATGACGCAAACGGTACACTCCTTTTTTTTCTTGAAAATAGGTTGAACGTTATCCTTTATTTTGACATTAGCTGCCATTTTCTTGCATCTTCCTAGACCTGCCGAAAATACTTCGGGGACTCTCGTTTTTAGTTTTCCTTTTAATTTGTCTGCCTCGGTTGATAAGCTTTTTACATTCTGGTAGTATGTGCTAATAGGTAAATCCAACAATTCGAATTTTTGCATCCAGTCTGTCCCGAATAGTTTTTCGGTATTTTTTAAGACGTACATTTTTAGTTTTTTCGTCATTCCGTCAAATGTGACGTTTGTGATTATTTCACCCCTCGAATTTTATGTTTCTCTCCCCATAACTGATCTCGCAATTTTATCCGTTTTTTAACATGACAGGTTTGTTCAGTTTTCTTCCATGTTTGTAGATTTATGATAGTTAAGTCTGAGCCAGAATCCAGCTGTAACCTAACTTTTCTGTTTTGCATTTCAACTTGTACATATTTTCTTATATTAGTCTCATCTGTTTGGTCGGTCCTCGTAATTCTTATTCTGCTTTCTTTTCTATACCAAAAGTGAGAACTTTTGTGACCAATTTTTTACATGATAGACAAGTTTTAGCACGATATGTACAGTCTTTAACCCAATGCCAAGACCCACAACGATAGCATGGACTTGGTGGTAGTTTCTTTTTATGTTGATTATAATTCGAAAATTTTGTTTTACCTGTTCTTGAGGGGGAAAAATCAGTTCGGATTATTTGTGAGGAGGGAAAATTTGTTTGCTATGCCAGCTTGTTCTATGTCTTTAGAGTCGTTTTTTATGCTGACGCATCTCTGGCAGTCTTCGGCTAGTTTTTGAAGTGTCAGATCTTGTTCATTTTCCAATTTAGTAAGTATTCTACGTCTCATTTCCGCGTCTTTGAAACTAGATCTTGGACTTAAATTAAGCATTTGAAATTGTCCGCGCTGAGTTCCGATAATCTGAAGTCGTCACAATATTTATTAACAATTGATGCGAAAGTTACGTAATCTTCGCTATCCTTTTTGTAAGGTTCATGCATTTCCATCTTTTATGAAATAGTGAAGTATTATGGCTGAAAAGTTCCGTTAGCAATTTTATAGATTCTTTGAACGTTAACTCGCTTGTTTTTCTGGGAAGGATATAATCAACGAATTTGGTATATTCGCCTGTGCCTAATTTTCTTAATAAAAGGCGTACTTTACGTGCGTCTGACCAATCTTTGCAGTTAAAATCATATAGATCTTCATACCTTCGGAAGTAATTTGCAAAAGTTTTATCTTCGTCGGGTGCGTACTTGAAATCTTCGATATTACTCCAAATAGCGTCTTGAGAGAGAACGGATTCGTTCTCGGGTTTATTTGCCATTGCACGTAACAATAATTCTTGCATTTCTAGATGTTTTTGTTCGTACCTTTGTTGTTATTCAAACTGGATTTTGATAAGTTCCATAATGGTTGACTTAAAATCTTTCATGTTAACGTATTTTTTTTTTGTATAACCTGATATTCTGATAGCCTGTGCTCGCAAAAAAACTTTCCTTTGTTGTCAGTGAAATTTGATATCAAGAAAAAATTTTTTTTTTTTTTTTTTAGAATTTAATCGTCGTCCACTGTTACGTACGACGGATAGCAAAAAAATATGTCCTCCGAGCAGGTAGTTTATTTTTCTTTAAGGGTTTTCCAGATCGCCACTTGTTATGTGTGACGTATAGCAAAAGAATAAGTCCTCCGTGTATAAAGTTCGTATTTCCTTTTTAGGGGTTTCTTCGTCGTCACTTGTTATGTTGACGAGAGAGGATTTTGTTGTTTGTTCTTCCCGTGTGAGTTCGAATCTTCGTCGCCACTGTTATGCTGTGGCAAACGAAATTTTTTTTTTCTTGCATTGAATTAGTTTGAATTGCTCGTCGCCACTGTTATGGTCCAGTTCCTTGTACCACGGTGATAGTCCAAGGTAGAACCAATAAAGAAGAACTCGAACACGTATATGGAATAACACAGATATATTACAAACAGGAATATATACAGAGAAGTAGAAAGTGTTAGTACGAACAATCAGGTTTAGTAGTAATTGTCTGAACGCGCCTCTGTTTCGGACTGCCTCTGACTCGACTGACTGACTCGCTCGCTCTGACTGACTGACAGATTTCTGACGGACCTCACTCCAGACTTCAGACTGAACAGTATTTAGTCACTCCCCCCGCACGAGGGCATCATGTGGCACAAGGCCGGTTTAACGTGGGATCTCCGAGCCCGTGGGATCTCCGAGCCCGTGGGCTCGGCCAAAAATATGCCCTTTGAACCCGTATAAACGGAGGCAGAGAGTTCAACCGATCAGCCTGTCAGCCGGTCGTCCGACTTCAGACGGAACTACCTGCTTCCTCTTGAGGCGCAGTATTTATTATGTATGGAATAGTCGATTATGTTATTATGGGTAAGGTCCCATAGCATGGCAATACTCCATTTTTGGTCTGATCTGGCTCTTGTCAAAATGAAGCAGTCATGGGAAAACTGCGACCCGTGAACGACATGCGGTCTGTTTGGTTTTTCTGAATGGCATGCCTAATTTAATGAGGAAAATAGCGTTTCTTAAATTTTTATTTCGTTTCTTTTCAACTTGTTCACTCACACACTCTCTCATACATAACCACATATATAAACAATGATGAATAAATTTAGGAAAATTTTGGGGAAAATAACAATAAATGTACACATGCCAGACAGTCAACTTTCATCAGAAATAAAAGCGGGTGTGGGTAGAGAGGAAATTTAACCGAATGCCCAACTACTTATAACCTTTGTGGATTTCGTACATAAAATCTTTTGTAGTAGATAAATAAGAGGCCTCTTTAAGAAACTAGTAAATATTTTAAACATATAGAATTATTTGGTAAATAATACGCAACCGTTAAATAAATATCATCCATATAAGATGTTAATAATAACAACCAAACAATGTAAAAAGTTAAAAAATACCAATGCATCCGTAGAAGATGTTAATAATAATAATACCAGGAGATCAATACAGAACTAAATTAAGCCCAAAATTAATCACTTACTGTTAATTCGGATCTTTGATTTAATAAAATATTCTTACCAAAGAACCTGATAATTTCCAGTTTTTCATGATGACACAGAAAACATAAGGATCTACATGTACTTGCCATTTTTACAATTTTTCATTTCACCTTAAGAGTTTTATTAACATCTTTTAAACTCCAAAAATATTTAGAAAGTGATGTATTATTTCTGTAAGTGTTATTGGTGAAGGACAAGATATGTTGATATCATCTAGTCATAAAATAATTCTTAGTACTACCAATATAGAATTTTCCAAGCGTCATATTATCTATTATAGAGATAGTACTTAGGTAAACAAGAGATTTAGATTTAAACATTTGTTTAGCAATGGGCATTGGTCTGAATTCCTACAATTACATTGACTAGTATCATTAGTAATATTTATCTTGGAACGTGCATTATGATCCAGATTATTAAAATGGTTTAAAATTTTATTATTATGTAACTTTATAATTTTCTCAAGATTATTGGTGCAGCTATAACTTAGTTTTAATGTGTTTCTGTGAAATATTTTAACATCTTTCTCGATCTGCAGTTTGTCTGAAGACAGCGAAAGCGTGAAACGTAAGGTCACAAACAACTCTCCATACAACCGCACATACAGACACACACACACACACACACACACACACACACACACACACACACACACACATATATATATATATATCCTTTTTCACTTATCGGTTTTTTTTATTTTATTGATTATTAGATTTCGTTTTAATTAAGTTTTTCTTTGGACACCTGGTACGCTCCCTGTTGTTTTTCCCCCAATACTTTTTTTTTTTTAATATATATATATATATATATATATATATATATATATATATATATATATATATATAAAAGTATATAATTGGTATACACGGAATGAATTCCAATAACCAACAATTACTATTCTTAAAAGAGTGCTCAATACAAAGTAGAGCAGATATAATTATTTTATAAAAAATTTATAACATAAGTATGTTATAAAATCACTACAAAAATAGCCATTTTGTTTCAACACACTCTGTGTCTTATCAAGTGATGGTGTTGAAAAAAAAAAAAAAAAAAAATCTCAGAGTGTGTTGAAACAAAATGGCTATTTTTATAACATACTTATGTTATAAATTTTTTATAAAATAATTATATATATATATATATATATATAAACTTCAATAAATGAAAAAGCAATTATATTCATGAGTATCTATCTCTCTCTCTCTCTCTCTCTCTCTATATATATATATATATATATATATATATATATATATATATATATATTGGATGCGATCTATGGATAAATTGTCGTCTAAATTACGCAAAAAATTAAATAACACTGACATCTCATTTTAACGGGTATATTTATCAAAATTACACAAGATATCTTGGAATACTGAAGAGTAAATTTATTCAATAAAATCGTCATTGGCTTAAACTACGGCCTCCAGACGACTTCGGAATCTCTTTCAACTCTGGACGGTCTCCTCCTTTAAGTTGATGAATGCTGCCGTAATCCTTGCATTCATTTCATCTTTGGTGTTACACGCCACACGCATAATAATCAAGAGGGTTGCAGTCTGGGGAGTTAGGTGGCCAGATGGAAGGGGTAATGTGGTTGCAGAAATTGTTTGACAGTCATCACTGGGTTCTGCATCTTGTGTAGCATGCTGCTAAGTCCTGTTATCAGACACGGGGTTTTCCATCAGCCACCCTCTTGACCCAGGTCAGCACGACCTTCTCATGGTACTTGATATAGACCCCCCCCCCGTTGAGTCTTCGGTTGGAAGATGAATGAAGACATAACGTTGCCATCACTAGTGGTCACTCCAACACCTTTGTAATCACCATTAAACACATCAAACTCTTTCTGAATCCTCTGCACTATCCTCAGAAGTGTTCGTATTGGAGCTTGCGGTGCGAATGCCAAGCAGTACAGCATGCCGTCATGGTGGCCTTTTACTCACAGACGGCCCAACTGACCCAACTATACTTTGCAGTCAACAAAATCAAAAACAAAAAATGCGCCTGCACGAAATTAAAACTATAAATAGCGACAATTTACCCACCGCTCACTATACGCACACACACAAACACACACACACACACACACACACATATATATATATATATATATATATATATATATATATATTAATAAATATGCATATACCTACGTTTTTGCCTGGTGTATTGTTCTACCAACATATCAGGCACAAACTTAGGTATATGTATATTTATTAATATGTACTTCTTAGCTCTGTCTAACATCATTGAACACTGTTTTGTTCACACCTTAAATTAAACTGAGTAAATATTTATTTGCTTATATGTATGCACGCTAACGCACGTATATACGGTTGCTAATATCTAGTTATGTGATTTATCTACGTCAATACAGATAGATAGATAGATAGATAGATAGATAGATAGATAGATAGATAGATAGATAGATAGATAGGCCCGATCGGCGATGATTGAGCTCTCTTTGTTTGTAGAGGTATTGATTGCTATAAGTTAGTTTTCCTACACAGAAGTTAGAGCTCGGTCAGAGGCAAGATCCTATTCCGGGCTCTGTTCATCCTGATTCTTAGCTGTGTACCCATATATTATTGTATCATCCACATAGATATTCACTGAAGCTTCTGGGTAGGCTTTGGGGCAGGTCGTTAATATGAAACAGAAAGTGGCTTGTGATGAAAAGGAAGTTTTGGGGAATGTACACTTTCGCACAAATCCTTTCGCGAATGCAACGGGTCCACCTCCCCTACCCTCAGCTATAGGGTGAAAAGAGAAGAGACAGATTTAGAATTCTTCTAGACTGCTTGCCACATTGAAAGTGGTGGCAATTTATCTACGAGAAGAGGTCTGAATTTAAAACCACTTGAAGAGGTGCGTATTCTGCTTTACCTTAGCCACACTGTTGTTGATATAGCCGCAGTGCATATAGTGTGGCTCCGACCTTGATGGTTTACAGACACGTGACCTGCGGTTTGGTGTAGCTTATTCCAGAATAGAAAATCTGGACTAAAAAAAAAAAGAAATTCATTAAAATGTGTTTATAATTTCCGTATTACTAATATTGATTTTTTTTTGTTGTTTATTATCTTTCGGGGGATTATTAAAATAATTTTTCTATCGGATGGTTATTAAAATAATTTTCCTATCGGAGGATTATTAGAATAATTTTTATTTCGGGTGATTATTAAAATAATTTTTCTTTCGTGTGTTTATTAAAATAATTTTTATTTCGAGTGATTATTAAAATAATTATTCTTTTGGTTGATTATTAAAATAATTTTTCTTTCGGGTGATTATTAAAATAATTATTCTTTAATGTAACTATTAAAATGATTTTTCTTTCGGGAGATTATTAAAATAATTATTCTTTTGGGTGATTATTAAAATAATTTTTCTTTCGGGTGGTTATTAAAATAATTTTTCTTTCGGGAGATTATTAAAATAATTCTTCTTTAGGGTGATTATTAAAATAATTTCTCTTTCGGGAGATTATTAAAATAATTTTTATTTTGGGTGATTATTAATTATTTTTCATTTGAACAGTAGCTTCTTCTTTCGCATCAAATGCTGTTTGTTTGTTGTTTGTTTGGGTGGGGGGTAATGTGTTTTCAACTTCCTAGTTTACCCAATTTGATACTAATGAAAAACCACGCCCAAATGAAACAATTCACAACTCAAAAATTAATTCAGTGTATACACTGCAGTTGATAATTTGTTAGGATCCCACCCTGCTTGGACAAAATCTCTGAGGGCTTAAATAAATATTCTCAAGAAATTAAGTTTTCATGCACTCCAAAACCGAGAACATTCAGTACGCTTTATAAACGTAATGAAGGCGCTACTCATTTATTAAAACTTATATATATATATATATATATATATATATATATATATATATATATATATATATATATATATATGAGCAAACAGCCCTATTTTTAAACAATGAAATGAATACGTACCGCTTAATTGCAATGTTTCAAAAATAAACTTACCTACTTCAACACGGTTACCCACTAAATATTATCTATCTCTCTATCTCTATCTCTCTCCCTCCTCTCTCTCTCTCTCTCTATATATATATATATATATATATATATATATATGAAGAAAAATATGGAAAACAAAAATCCGAATATGCAAGTATGCTGTTTTAATGTTGTTTCAATGTCGACGTCAGACGTTTCGGTCTAGTACACCTTCTTCAGGACATAGTTATTAAAACATAATTAAAATTAGACGATATTCAAGTCAACATGAAAAGACGATAGACATAAGACTAATCACAACAGAATAACTGGAAATTTTTAAGATCAGCGTTCCGTTTCGCAATACGATTACGTATAAATAAATTTCAGTTATTCTGTTTTCTTCATACTGTCGGATCTATATCCACATATTTGCTTACATATATATATATATATATATATATATATATATATATGTCATCCGGTTCACATTGCTCTCCGGTCATATGAACAAGAATAGAGGTTTATCCCTTGTTTCCTGTCTAGGAATCTGTTGAGATGTTGTGAGTTTCCCGCGTGTCGGTGTATGAATCAAGACAAACACAGTTGTAGAGGAAAATACTGGTATATTCATAAAAGCAATTAACAATAGAGTGATTAGTAGAACGAAGGTTGGTTAGTACGAAACAATATCCAAAGTCTATAGTCCAACGGTATGTACCGGGTAAGCTTATCTGGACTGCTCACGCTGACTCTCTCTCTCTCTCTGACGCTCTCTCACTCTCTCTCCAGAGCTGACTTATATAAGAGGGACCAGTCCATTACTAGTTAGAAGGTGGGTGCGCCCCAACAGAATCGATGCCCGCTTTCTTATAAATTATTCTTCAACTCTATACTTCTAACTTCTCTTCTAAAACTCTGAAATTTAAACTTTAAAACAACATAAAATCCTCAATAATTATTGGTTTCTATTTTTAACCCTTTCATCACAAACAAGACAATAAAAGCCACTCTGATTACAGCTAACGAAAAGGACAGATAGGACAATAAAAGAACAGTTTCTTCTAATATATTTTATCTAAACAATCAAAATATTTTCAATTTTTTTATGCAAATCATTGTCGAAAGTGGAATAACTTTAGTTTGTAATGAGTCGGAATTTTATAACTTTATTTATCGGTAAGGGGAAGTTGCTATTTGATTGTAGCCTGAAGAGGTTCAAGCATCTGTTAACAGGTTAACGTGCCTGTTAACAAATTCTTGAACCTCTTCAAACCATTCAAAAGACAGGTCTATCTATCTATCTATCTATCTATCTATCTATCTGCGTTTATCCATGTATCTGTTTATATATATATATATATATATATATATATATATATATATAATATATATCTATCTATTAAATCGATTTTTGTAATCTGACATTATTTCTTATTACTATAAACTTTACTTGTAATATGTCTGAATTGAAATCCAGTTTATTTTCCTAGACAAACCAATGCTTGAAGCTCTTCAAATCATTTAGTATAATAAAAAATTAACCTCTTCTAACCGATAGATAGAGTTGTAAAAATTTATCGACTTATTCCGAAGTAATAGAAAATAGGAATTTGATGTCTGAAGTCATCATGCATTTATGCCCCATATTTATTCATTTTATTCATGCATAATTATCGGATTTTTTTTTTTTTTAATCATTTCCTCCCAACCAAGACAGTAAAATCTACTAGGGTTACAGAGAGCGAAAAAGTCAAATAGGACAATAAAAGATCTTTTAGATATAAGATATTTTAAGTGCCTCTTTCTTCAACTATGAGGATATTGTCCATCATTCACTGCCATATAGGAGGACTGATATTGCGTAACAGTTCAGTACTCTTTTCTTTGTTTCTGTTGCTTCAAGTCTCTTCTTCATCTGTGAGGAGATTGTCCAGCATTCACTGCCATATTGGAGGACTGATATTACGTAACAGTTCTTTGTTTCTGTTGCTTCAAGTCTCTTCTTCATCTTTGAGAGATTGTTGTTTAACATTTCAAGTACAGTTTCTTTTTCTTTGTTTTTTGCTTTGTCTCAGCATTCTTCATCGTAACAGTTGTGAGGACTGATATTACGTAACATTGTTCAGCATTTTCAGTTTTGTTTCCATATTGAAGTCTCTTCTTCATCTGTGAGGAGATTGTCCAGTGCCATATTCATATTGGAACAGTTGTACTCTTTTCTTTTTTCAGTTCTTCAAGTCTCTTCTTCATCTTGTTTCTGTTCACTGCCATAAAGGACTGATATTCTCTTCTTCATCTGTGAGGAGTCTCTTCTTTGTCCAGCATTCACTGCCATATTGGAGGACTGATATTACGTAACAGTTCAGTACTCTTTTCTTTGTTTCTGTTGTTAGTCTCTTCTTCATCTGTGAGGAGATTGTCCAGCATTCACTGCCATATTGGAGGACTGATATTACGTAACAGTTCAGTACTCTTTTCTTTGTTTCTGTTTTCAAGTCTCTTCTTCATCTGTGAGGCATTCACTGCCATATTGGAGGATTCATTCACTTTGCCATCTGGAGGACTGATATTACGTAACAATTCAGTACTCTTTTTGTTTTTGTTTCTGGGAGATTGTCTCATTTTTTCATGATGTTTTCTTAATATTTCCAGCATTCACTGCCATATTGGAGGACTGATATTACGTTTGGAAAGGACTCTTTTCTTTGTTCTGTCAATCTTCTTCATCTGTGAGGGATTGTCTTTCACTGCCATATTGGAGGACTGATATTTTGTAACAGTTCAGTACTCTTTTCTTTGTTTCTGTTGCTTCTCTCTTCTTCATCTAATTGTCCAGCATTCACTGCCATAGTTGATTTACGTAACAGTTCAGTACTCTTTTTCTTTGTTTCTTTGCTTCAAGTCTCTTCTATTTGCCATATTGGAGGACTGATATTACGTAACAGTTCAGTACTCTTTTCTTTGTTTTGGGATCTTCTTCATCTGTTTTGTCCAGCATTCACTGCCATATTGGAGGACTGATATTACGTAACAGTTCAGTACTCTTTTCTTAATTTGCTTCAAGTCTCTTCTTTCTGTCTTTTCCGTTTCACTTTCTTTTTTACTAGCTTTTTTTTCTTCATCTGTGAGGAGATTGTCCAGCATTTTGTACTGATATTACGTAACAGTTCAGTACTCTTTTCTTTGTTTCTGTTGTCAAGTCTCTTCTTCATCGACGACTGCCATATTGGAGGACGATCGTAACCAGTACTCTTTTCTTTGTTTCCGGTTCGAGTCTCTTCTTCATCTGCATTGTCCGCATTTGCCAATTGGAGGACGCTGTCCGTTTCTAGGACCTTCAGTTAACAGTTTACTCTCTTTTCTTTGTTTCTGTTGCTTCAAGAATCAATCTGGCGCTGGAGGATATTCCGACGCTGAGTTAACAGTTCGGTTTCAAGTTTCTGTTGCTTAAGTCTCTTCTTCATCTGTGAGATATTTGTCCAGCATTCACTGCCATATTGGAGGACTGATATTATGGCAACAGATATTCTTCATCTGTGAGGAGATTGTCCAGCTGCCATATTGGAGGACTGATATTGCAGTTCAGTACTCTTTTCTTTGTTTCTGTTGCTTCAAGTCTCTTCTTCATCATTATTATTCTGCCATATTCTAGGACTGAATAGTTCAGTACTCTTTTCTTTGTTTCGTTTCTTCTTCATTGTGAAAAATTGTATTCTGCCATATTGGAGGACTGATAAAATTTATCTCTTTTCTTTGAGTTTTCCCAAGTCTCTTCTTCGACCAGCATTTGCCATATTGGAAATATTACGTAACAGTTCAGTACTCTTTTCTTTGTTTCTGTTTCTGAGTCTCTTCTTCATCTGTGAGGAATTGTCCAGCATTCACTGCCATATTGGAGGACTGATATTACGTAACAGTTCATTTTTGTGAGGGAGATTGGTAAACACAAAACAGTTCAGTTCTTTTCTTTGAATTTTCAGTCTCTTCTTCATATAGTCGTCAGCATTCACTGCCATATTGGAGGACTGATATTACGTAACATCTCTTTTCATTTGTTTCTGTTGCTTCAAGTCTCTTCTTCATCTGTGAGGAGATTGTCCAGCATTCACCCATATTGGAGGACTGGTAACAGTTCAGTACTCTTTTCTTTGTTTCTGTTGTCTCTTCTTCATCTGTGAGGAATTGTCCAGCATTCACTGCCTGAAGAGTTATTGAACAGGTACTCTTTTCTTTGTTTTGTCTCTTTTCTGTTCCAGCTTATATTGTCTCTTCTTATTTCAGTTGCTTAAGTCTCTTCTTCATCTGTAAAAATTGTAGGAGAGCATTCACTCCCATATTGGAGGGATATCTACGTAACAGTGTACTCTTTTCATTTTTGTTCTTTGTTGTTTCAAGTCTCTTCTTCATCTGTGGATTGTCCGGTTGGGGCTGATTCAGGCCTTTTCTTTGTTTCTGACAGTACGTTGTCCAGAATTCTTCATGCCATATTGACTGATTGGCCTAACAGTTCAGTCTCTTTTCTTTGTTTCCCCTCGAATCTTCATCTGTGAAGGACGATTTGCCATATTGCAACGGATTTCCCAGTCCTCAGTTTCAATGTTGGCTCTTTTCATCTGTTCTATGGGGATATCTTCCATACTGATCTTTGAAGCGCCTTTGTTTTTTGCACCTTCATCTGCGTAGCATTCCTCTTGCCGTTGGCGAGATCTCCAAACAGGATGATACGTGTCTCTTCTTCATCTGTGAGGAGTGGGACGCATTCTGGACACGTTGAGCCGCCCAGCGTTTCATTAAACGACGCGGTTTATATTCACCAACTTTTGTTTCGTTTCTGTTCTTCAACTCTTCTTGATCTGCGATTTATACTGCCATATTGACGCCATACCGGCAAAATTTTTTTTGTTTCGGGCCTTCCAAGTCTCTTCTTCACTGTGAGGAGATTGTCCAGACACCAGGACTGAAAGTAACATTTCTCCTTTGACGAAATATATCAGCTCGTTCCGTGTGTTAACAAATCTTCGTTTTTTTTTTTTTAGCACAGTGTGACTACCATAAAATAGTTGACTTGCGACGAAGACATAAAACTGTTTGTTAAAAATCTTGTTCACACGAAATGATGATCTCCCAACGAGCAGCGAGCGTAACAAGCCAGTTGCCTTTCGCGTCGTTTATCTTTGTGTCGCGTACAGATTTTATTTAAGGAACGCCCATTTGGCCATTTAAAAATATTTGAAACGTGCACGCATCTTATCAACACACACCTAAAAGCGTACACATGTGCACATACACACACGTACACACACAATGAAAAAGATCAACTTGATAACAAAATAAAGCGCATACATTATGTTTTAACCTAATATAAAAATAGTTGGTATTATTGTGGTAACATGATCGAAATGTGATTTTGATCGCGCCAGTTTTCTTGCTTCCGTTACAGTGTAAACATGGCCGCTCCACTCGCAGTGAGCACCAAAGAGGAACAAATAGCAGTGATCCAATCTGGCGCTGGAGGATATTCCGACGCTCGGTCAAGATCATAAGTGCTTAAGGGATAATGTTACTCGCGTGGGCTCAACGCCTTCATGGAATCAATCGTCTATGAAGTTTGCTGAATCCATTTACCAGTGGTGGAGGTTAATGGGTGTCCTGCTCCTTCTTCGTGCGTCATGTTTGTCCGGCCACATTTAATCTTCTTGATCCACACATACCTACTACTACGCTGTAGTGTACTGTCACCGTATTGTGTTAAAAGCCTCTAATGAATTTCCGCCCCTGACATACTTTTCGACCAGAGAAATTGGATCACTGCTTATTATTTCTCTTTGGTGCACACTGCTAGCGGAGGGGCCATGTTTATACTGTAACAGCAGCAAGAAAACTGAGCTGCGTTCAAATTCCAGTCGAGTTCATTACATTGACTTACATGTTAATACACCTGGGAATGGTATTAATCCTATGGACACATAGTAAGACAGACCGGGTTCTATAGTCTTGGGTGGCAATCGGCGTATGAGAAAGAAAAAGTCTATTTAGCCCTGGCGAAGCACATACTATGCAGCTAAGGAAAGGATCGAGCTCTGTATTTGACCGAATGCAAAATATGTGTGTAAACACTTGTACACACAGAAAATATATATAAGCATAGAATTTTAAAAAAATGTTTTTTTCTAAATAAGCAAGAGAATATTTTTTGCATAAATACATACATAGATACACATATACATACAGTGTATAAGGTATAGACAATACACACGAAGATGGTTTGCCTTTGCCAGGGTTTTGAAATCAGAGTTGTTCTTGTATATCGGTTGCCATCCAAAGCTAGTCTACCAGTGAAGCCTTGTCTGTGAGTCGGGGAGCGAGAAAAAGAAAGCGAATAATTGAGACTCCAATCCCGGGCCATCTGATAATATGGCCATCAATAATTGAACCGTACTAAAAAATGAGAACAAGATGGCAGCAGAACGAGAACAATCTACCACTGTAAGGGATATAAAGGGCCAGTTCAAAATTTCCAAAATGTTACTTGGATCAACAGATGCCTAAAGCAGGCCGGAGAAATAATAAGGATTCGGATATTAGTTTGAATATAAATAGAAATAATTCCTCATTGCAGACATTCGATAGCCAAATCAGGCACAAAATCATGGCCAGGGTTACCAGTATTTTTAAATTGCAAATTGCATGTCAGATATCCATGTCGGACACAAAGTCAGGGTCCAGGTTAAAGTATTTCGGACATTATTTCAAACTGAATATCCATTTCATTCGTCAAACACACAAAATCAGGGTCCAGTTTAGCAGTATTTTTATATTGCAAACTGAATATCCGATTTCCATGTCGGACACAAAATCAGGATCCAGTTTAACAGTATTTTTATATTGCAAACTGAATAACCGATTTCCATGTTGGACACAAAGTCAAGGTCTAGTTTAGCAGTATTTTTACATTGCAAATTAAACATTTGAACACAAATCAAGTGGGAACAGAACTGACTGCAAGTGATCAACACTAAAAAAGAAAAAAAGAACAATATATACTCTATGGTACTAAGACTATGAATTTAAGCGCAGTTCCAGATTGGCACCAAAATCTCACCATTTTACAGTTGAAATGGCTTGATGTAATCGTAAGTTCTGTTTTTTTTTAAGCATTTCAACCCCAAGCAAAGCGGGAGTGGCACTAGCACGCAAGGGGTTACAGAGAGTGGAAGCAAGAGTAAAGAGGCGTGATAGAGGACAGGATGAAGAGAAGGATGGGGAAGAGATCAAAGCATCTGCAGATGTCGATTGACATTGCATTTGAATAGTTGGAGGTTATAGCTATCAGGGAAGCAAGTAAGAGGAAGGGAGTTCCACAGACGGGAAGTGCGAGACATGAAGCTATTGGAGTAGAAGAGACGGCTATATTTAACCGTTTCGCCAACCTAGTAGCACGCTTAAATTCATGTAGTTTGGAAACTAGCGAAAGTAGCTCGTCGGAGCAGTTACCGTGAAATCATTTGTAGAAAAGACAGAGGGAAGCGACGGCACGTCTGTGAGAGAGCGACTGTAAACGAGCTGCCAGATCAGGGCCAATCACATTGCATATGTATCTCTGATGCTAATAGTTTGTTTTATCGCACTTCTCGCTTGTGGATCTCTTGCATTCCGGCTTCTTGCATTAACACTCAAGTTTCATCTTCAAAAATTCAACTCTAGCGTCAATCATTATCTTCTCACTTCTGAAAGTCTCTTATTGTTCTCACTCCTCAATAATATTTTTTTTAATATTTTTCACTCTCAATAACCGTTAATCGCTCTGTTGCCTTGCCTTAGATTATGCTTCTTTTTTTAATGAAAAAAAAAAGAAGCATAATCTATTAGAGATTAAATAAAAGATTCAATTAGAAATTACCCAAAGGTTACTCCAAAGTTACGTGAAGAATATCCGTATCCTCGGTAAGATGATAAAATACGTCCAACAGCAAGGCCTCTGACCAGGAGGTTTTAAGGAGCGTGGAACCACCTCTTAATTGCTGGTGTTCCCAGGTCCACGCTGTCCCTGTTAGGGTCCCAACTATGGGTAAATAGTTAACCCCCAAACTATGAAAGTGTAAAAATAGGTTTTAATAAAGATATTACCTGCAATAGATTTTGGGGAAATAAAAATTATTAGCATCAATAAATTTGTGGGAAAATATATTAACAACAATATATTTTAAAGAAAATATTAACATAAATAAAAAATTTAGTCGCCATTAAATAACCCATTGAGGTTGATATACCGTAAAATAAACCAAACCAAACGTGAAGAATGCCGAAGAGAACAAGAGAAATTCTTTATCTTATTAATGTGGAGTAGCTTGATAAACAACTTACGTACTGAATGATGGCATCGTTCTTAAATATAAAATTGTCTTCGGCCAATATATATATATATATATATATATATATATATATATATATATATATATATATATATATATATATAAGCAAACAAATATGTGGGTATATATCCGACAGTATGAAGAAAAATATGGAAAAACAAAAATCCGAATATGCAAGTATGCTATTTTAATGTTGTTTCAATGTCGACGTCAGACGTTTCGGTCTAGTAGACCTTCTTCAGGATTAAAATTAGACGATATTCAAATATTTCCCCTTTTCTAGCAAGATTAATGCTGGACAAACATACTTATAAATTTTAGATTAAAATAAAATTTCTTCTTTTTCATTTAAAATATACTCTATTTTAGGAATACGTTTTCACAACATCGCCCACGTGACGCCGACGTGATCGTATTGCGAAACGGAACACTGATTTTAAAAATTTCAGATATTCTGTTTTGATTAGTCTTATGTCTATCGTCTTTTCATGTTGACTTGAATATCGTCTAATTTTAATTATGTTTTAATAACTATGCCCTGAAGAAGGTGTACTAGACCGAAACGTCTGACGTCGACATTCAAACAACATTAAAACAGCATACTTGCATATTCGGATTTTGTTTTGCCATATTTTTTTTATATATATATATATATATATATATATATATATATATATATATATATATATATATATATATGAAATGAAACAATTTGACCGAACAAAGCGAATAGTGACCCCAGGACATTTAATATCAACATTGCAATACTTGTCATATCAGCAAGGAACCGTTGAACGCGATTTTTTGGCATTGACTTCCAAAATAGAGCGGCAGTTAATTTATTAGGCAGACAAATGTGCCCATTCCAGCCAACGTGTGGAATGGAATCAATGTCTTTGATTTGGTTTGCAGTTATTTTAACGCAAGACGGCGACATATTTTAATGTTCACAAAACAAAATATAGATATCCCTCGTTAGCTCCTCCTACTTTAGGCCGGAGGAGAGAGGAATCGTTATTTACCACAAATCCCCATTTACATAATTCAAATGTATATATATATATATATATATATATATATATATATATATATATATATTATTTTAAAAACAAGGAATTTATTAATGGTAATTAAGGCCCTTTCGTCCAACATCTCATCAGGAGAAAATCGTTGTAAAATTGATAAATTAAACGAAAAGAACAACAACGAAAATGAAGAGCAACAAAAGGGGGAAAGACGCTAAAATCAATAACATATAAGTATATATACTTATAACGAAGGGAGGAAAAATCGCGTGTAAATAATTAGAGAGGGTCAGTTAAAATAATATATCCCCCAACAAATTCAGGGACTTCACAAAGTCCTTCTGCCGGCAAATAGAAGGGTTCCGTAATCCTATACAGATTGATTCCAAAATCTTCAAATGATTGTTGGAACCAGTATACTTGCATATTCGGATTTTTGTTTAATAATGTGAATAATTTTGAACCACTCTTTCGTATACGACTTGGCACAGGCTACACACACACACACACACACACACACACACATATATATATATATATATATATATATATATATATATATATATATATATATGTATGTATTTAAATAAAAAGAAAGAACAGTAAGATATATAATCCGGTGTTCTTATAGATATTTTTATTTTTACAAAATAGTGCTCAATGTAAATTTACAGAGCATTAATATTATAAATTAATTGATTTAAAATATGGTATTTTTCCGCTACACAGTTCTAACCATGTTTCAAAAATGGAAGCTAAAAGCCACGAATTTAATTTTGCAATTAAATTAAAGACATTAGTTCCATTTCATCCTCAAGCGAATTTTGGAGTAACTTTTAAAATTACTGGGTTTTAAATACACAGCTAAAATCACGTTTCCATGGTTACAGATAAATCTACTTCAATTGGACAAGGGCTTATTTTAAATAACCATATTTTAATCAATTAATTTATAATATATATATATATATATTCACTTACGTGCTAATACCCTTGGGAAAGGTATGTATCCTCTTCATCTCCCTCCAGCTATGGGTAAAATAGCAGGACAGACTGGGTTCTATAGCCTTGGATGGCAACTGGTCTAGGAGAAGGACAACTCTGAATTCAAAACCTGCGGAGGGTCGTTTGGGAACCTTGTGGCATGCATTCGGTGCACCAGGTTTCTGTATTCGTCCCTCCAAAAAGTGTGGCTGGTCCTGCACAAGGCCTTCACCACTATAAACAAATCTCATGTGCCGGTGTCGGGATATCGGTTTCCTGGGGACTTATCGGCCTGACCCTCATACGTCGAACGCGACGGGAGAGTCGATTATATATATATATATATATATATATATATATATATATATATATATATATATATATATATATAGTCAGTGGAGGGAATCAAATATTCGTAGACAGAAAAATAATTAATTTATTGTATTTCCAACTAATGAATAAACATACTTTTCATACAATTAACTGTACACAGATGCATAATAACGAAATATGCATAGAAAACAGTAAAAAATTGATTTAATAGAAAGAAATCCCATTTATCTATTTTAATAGGTGAAAAAGTATTCGTAAAAAAAGATTACATAATCTTCATTTAATACTTTCTAGAACAGCCATTATTCACTTCTACAGCAACCAACCTCTTCTTGTAGTTCTCAATGTTTTGCAAATTTTAGTTGATATTTTGTTTCATTCTTCTTCGCATATGGTCTTCAGATCCGGGATGTTTCGCTCTCGATTGGATTTCAATTTTCAAATAACGCTACAGATTCTCGATTGGGTTTAAATCTGGGGACTGACTTGGCCATTTCAGGATATTTTAAATTATTTTTAGAAGGCATTTCTTCGTAGATTTTTGCAGCGTGTTTATGGTGGAAGATCGAATCAGGAAGTTCAAGATTTTCAACTGAAATTATTAAATTTACTTCCAAAACATTTTGATATGCTGCAGCATTCATTTTACCATCTATTAATGATATGTTTCCAGTATCTTTTGCGGAAAAACAACCCCAAACCATGATGCTACCACTTCCAAATTTCATTGTTGGAACTGCATTCTTTTGTTTGAAGGCATCACCATTTTTTCTCCGTACATGATTTCTAGAGTTACGTCCAAACAACTCAATTTTGGTTTCCCAATACGTTTTTTCCTTATCCTTGTGTTCACGAACGAATTTCAACCTGGCATTTCTGTGTCTTTTCAATAGCAGTGGAGAATTCCGAAGAGAGCGCGACTTTAGATTGTTCCTATGAATTTCATTGCTTATGTTCCTATGAATTTCATTGATTATGTTCCTATGAATTTCATTGTCCATTTAGTGACACAGATTCCTGATGAAAGCAAATCATCTTGCAATTCTTGATGAGTAACCATTGAATTTTGTTTAATTTGACGCATTAATTTCCTCGAAGATCTTGAAGAACTCTTTTGTGGAGCACCTGTTCTTCTTTGGTTTTGAACAGTTTTGAGTTTCCTTATACCTTGCAATGAATGAACTAATAGTAGTAAATGGAATATTCCGGTTGTCTGAGTTTTTTTTCTGTAACCTTTACCTTCATTCCAGAGCTTTTTTCAATCAGTTCTTTTTGCGAATTTGCGAATTCTTTACCTCTTGCCATGACGAAAACCTCCTTGCACAAATATTAATTACAGAATGTTCTTCTTGCATTTTTTTAGGCTAAAAATAACTATTGGTAACATTATTGGAACATTCTAGAATATTCTACTTGAATAATCTAGTGTATTAATGCAATTTAAGGAGTTTTAAAACCTGAAATTTGCTTTGTACGAATACTTTTTTCACTTATTAAAATGGATAAATGGGATTTATTTCTATTGAATTAAATTTTTGTCAGTTTTCTATGCACATTTAGTTATTATGCATCGGGGTAGAGCTAATTTCATGAAAAGTATGTTTATTAATTAATTGTAATATATACATATATATATATATATATATATATATATATATATATATATATATATATATATATATATATATCAAATATGGTGCAGTTCAATTTATGTTACAATGAATCATTCAACCAGAAAGTAGATTAGTAAAGTTAATGATATAAAACGGCGAAATCCTTTCGCAAAGAAAAACATTAATAAAAAAAAACATATTTCGATTCGCATTTAATTTTTTAGTCTCGGATGCTATCTGGATTTTACTAAAAACAAAATAATTTTCATCCCTTGGGATGACTAAATGTAAAGTTGAAAGTACTTACAGATTAAAAAAAAAGGCCTTATGCAGCTTTTAGTTATTAAAAACAAGTATCATAAAATTTTGTATGCGAAATGATTTCCCCATTTTATTTCATTAACTTTACTAATCTACTTTTTTTGTACGAATGATTCATTGTAATATATATATATATATATACAAAACACGTTAGGATACGATACAGAGCAGATATTGATGTTTCTACGATCGGCAGAGAGTTTGTGTTCAAAAAGGCACTATTCGGGATTTCTTTGAACGTAAGTACTACGTAGTCGAGCAGTTAGTTATGTCAAATACAATGACGATTTGCCATAGGGTATTCAGGTTCAAATCCCACCGGAGGATGCATATTTTTCTGACAAGATTTGTCGAATATTTAGGTCGGGAAGTGTAGTTGGATAAAAAAAATACTGTTTAATTAAAAAACAGGGCTTCTACTCGAATATGAGTATCCATCAAAAATAATATTTAAAACAAAATAAATTAAAAATAACAATGTGTCGTATTTAATCAATTTCTAATATATATATATATATATATATATATATATATATATATATATATATATATGTGTGTGTTTGTTTGTGTGCAGCAATACCTCTTTTATATAAGCTCCATTAAAAACGACAGACCATGTACTACGGTTAAGATATTTATTTAATTTTTCTTGTTTCGGTTATTCATAATTATTTATAAATTTAGTTTGCACAGGAACAAACTTCCTTAAGGGTCATTTGAATTCCTAAACAATATTGGTTGTCTGTAATTTTCATCTTGCAGATGAGTTATTATTGTTGACTGGTGTTCTATATTTTTATTATGTTTTTAATGAAAGATTCATCCAACTTATAGTTCTCTTGTATTTGATTTTTATAGAACATTTTTATGCTACTGGTAACCTAAGAAAAAAAGTCTAATCGTCTCATAATCACCAAATTACACACACACAGAGGTATATATATATATATATATATATATATATATATATATATATATATATATATATATCGCTCTTCAGTTATGAATTGAGCGCTCTGGATGCTGATTTGACGTTTATATATATATATATATATATATATATATATATATATATATATATATATATATATATATATATATATATATATATATATATATATATATATATATATATATATATATATATATTTAAATTATTGATTTAAAATTGGTTATTTTTCGCTACACAGTTCAACCATGTTTCAAAATGCTAAAAACCCTAATTTTATTTTTGCAAATAAATTAAAAGCATTAGTTCTATTTCAATTATTTGCAAAAAAAATAAAATTAGGGTTTTTATATTTTATATATATATATATATATATAACCATAAATAATTATATATATCTTTATAAATTTACATTGAGCACTATTTTGTAAAAATAAAATATCTATAAGAACACCGGATTTTATATCTTACTGTTCTTTCTTTTTTTTATATATATATATATATATATATATATATATATATATATATACGTTAAAAGATTCCTTTCTCGGTCGATAGCTTAGGAGTAGATACTCTAACAGACGGCAAATCGGTCGAGTTTCGATCTCGACTTAATCAATCAAACGTCTAGCCACACTGATGAGCTGTGATACAGCGAAACAGGCTTGAATGTGGGTATATATATATATATATATATATATATATATATATATATATATATATATATATATAGATATATATACCCCGCATAGTTGAATAGTCCCTTTCAACGAAATTCTTCACATCATAGACTCTCTAAATTTTCATATCAGCTCAGTTTCGTAATTAAATTTCTTTAGAAGTAATGGATATATATATATATATATATATATATATATATATCCGAAACGTAAACAAAGTAATTTCTAAAAGAATTAATGGATTTTTAATCAGACGTATTGTTATTACGTTTAATCTTCTTTTTTTCATGAAGTATCAGTATTTAAGTAGACGCCCAGTTTATTTTAAACAAAAATTTATTACCTTTTCCAGACCGCACATTCGAGAAAACTTAAAACATTACATACTATCTTAAAAGCCGCCCTGTCATACATTGTTATCCTACAAAAAATAAATCCTACAAAAATTAATCGTAAAAATATCGCAGTAATGAAAACTTGGGAATACATAGAGATAGAAGACGATTTATACCTTTCCCAAAGGGTATTAGCACGTAATTTGAGATGAGTAATAGTGGTTCGGATTGAAAATCGGAGATCCGCGTTCAATTCCAGTCGGATATATTACATTCATTTTCGCGCTAATACCCTGGAAAAGATATCAATCGACTTCTTCTCCCCGCCCAGCTGTGGGTAAATAGCAGTACAAAATGGGTTCTATAGCCTTGGGTGGCAACCAGTCTAGGAAGAGGAAAAACTCTGAATTCAAAACCAAGAAACAACACTTCTAAATATATATCGCGAACATATATATATATATATATATATATATATATATATATATATATATATATATATATATATATATATATATGAAAAGTGTATGTATATGAATATATATATACATGCGCGGTACTTATTGGAAAGCGCTCAATATCAGCGATAGGGCTAACATATTTAATTGGATTGATGTGAGTTTATATATATATATATATATATATATATATATATATATATATATATATATATATGTATGTATATATATATATATATATATATATATATATATATATATATATAATGCAAAACCTAAGAGTCACTCAAAATAGATGGTTACTGAGTGAGATTTTTAAAGGAGGGCAAGTAAGAGTATTATGACGATGGGGTGGATCGATATCGGATGACCCTGGACTTAAAACAGGAAACAAGAGATAAAATTATACCCCTATTCAAAAGACCGGGAGAGTGTCTGCGAACCTGACAATAGACAAACTTATCTCGTCCTATAGAGGAAAAAAAAAAATTAAAATAAAAAATAAGTTAAAATATATAGAAACTCCGCATTTTACAATACTTATAATTTATTTATTAACTATAATTTTTACAAAGAAATGGGTACGAGAGTAAAGCGTTTGGCATGAGGTTTTATTTAAAATTCGATATGGCCAACAGATTTCGCTACAAGCTTCACAAGCCGCCCTCATATCTCGTTTCTGTCGTCTCATTTGCAGTAATACTATTGGCCAAGAATGCAATGTCTTTTTTAATCATTTCACCCCATGCAAGGCAGTAAAGCCACTAAGACACAAGGGGTTACTGAGTGTGAAAGAATAAGAAAACGAGAAACATTATTAAGGAAGGAAAAGAATGGAAGAGTAATTAAGAAGACAGTAGATAGCAATTGACATTGCATTGAAATGTTTGAAGATCGAAGTTGGCTGGAAAGTATCGAACTGAAAATGAATTCCACAAGCGAGAAGTGCAAGAAAAGAAACTGTTAATACAGAACTTACGGTTACATCTGTGAACTGATGATGCTTGTCGCCAATCCAGTTCTGAGTCTAAATTCATAAAATCTAGGTTCCAGAGCGAAAAGATCATCTGAACAATTAACATGAAAGTATTTATAGAAAAGACATAGGGAAACAACCTTACGGCGGTGGGAAACTCACTGAGGCCGAGACGACAGATTAGGACTAATGTTCTACAACATTCGATTAGCGAGCGCTGTTCCTTATCTTTTGTCAGCATCGCATAAGAATGTCTGTCAGTGCGGTTTTCTCTATATATATATATATATATATATATATATATATATATATATATATATATACTGCCAGTTGGTCTTTCTTTATGGCATTCTGTATGCTTTCATAGAAATTATTCTTTAAATTTACTGCTAAATGATTATCTTCCCTGCCATAAAACGCGTTCAGTTATGTATCATTTTTAACCCAGACTGGTTTTAGTTTCTTCCTATATTTAACGCGTAGAACAACACAAATAAATAAAGACACTTTGTTTTTTTTTCTTTCTTGTTACTATTCATCATCATCAAAAATCTTATGACCGGATTATTTTGCAGCTTAGCACGTGACCAGGTCACTTCGCAAGTCTCGCTAGGTTTTCATGCTTGTGTAGCGTGTCTTGGGCAAGCAGACCTGGCGGAAGAAATTCTTCTTCAAGTCGGACGACATCGGCTGCGGTCCCGAGAATTAAAAACCCGCCTTGGTCATGGGCATATCGATTCTGTCAACTGAACCGTGTCTACCGACCGTTGACGTATCGTTACTATTAGTAGGTTGAATTCGAATTCCAATCGAACGATTTTGCCTTCAACTCACATTAATACCCTTGCTAAAGTCATGAACCCATATCTTCCCCCGTGCCAAAGTTAGGCAAAATCATAAAGCGGACTGGGCTAAATTTCAAAACTAGACCGAGATAATAATAATAATAATAATAATAATAATAATAAAACAAAACAGGTGTTGGCTGACCTGAGATGACTCCAGATGGGGATGGAGGTGAAGATCCGCAATTTCCATCTTGTCAGTGGTGACTCCGAGTTATGAACCCCTGTCAACAAAGCAGTGCTTGATAACGATGAGCGCGCGGGAAAAACAACATTGTACAGATGGATATAGAAACACCCGCTCCAGAGTTGTGGAGGTAGTCTCTTGCACATCGCACACGAGAGTGTAAGGACCGCGTTTCCAACGAAAAGTCTATGGTTCGGTTCGCACCGAACCATAGGCAGAGAGTAACTGCTTGAAGCTAATAAAACATAATGTTAAGTAATGCAAGATTCGAGTCTCATGTACTTCATTTGATCAATACGTGTTATCATTCTTGTTTCAATACATTTTGTTTTAAGTACCTTTTGTGTTGCATTATTATTCCATGCATTAGTCAAGTTTCAACACTTATTGAAGTAAAGGAAGCTATGGAAGTCATAGTCACCCACGTCCTGAAGGGAATATATTTTTCTAAAATATGATAGTCAATATCACCATCTTCTTCTATGCGTCGTGACCCTAAGATAACAGCTCTCCAACATTTCATGTCCTTTTGAACTCTACGTGAATTTTGTCTTTTTGCTGTCTCTCCTAATCCCTGTTCTGTCACTAATTTAGAGAAGCTCATCACCTAGATTATAAGCTACTTTTTTCTATCGCCTTCAGTATGTCCTATGAGTGTCCAATTTTCCTAGCCGTCTTTCTTCATTATGTGCCATAGACATGCCAACCGTCTCTTTCTTGTGGTACGTGTAAGTTTCCCTTCTGTTTGCATTTTCTCTAAAACTTCGCCGTTGCTCACGTGTTCAGTCCATGGTATTCTCAGCATCTTTCTGTAGAACCCCATTTCTGCTGCCTCAAGTCTCTTTATCTGTAATGAGATTGTCCAGCACTCATTGCCATATAGGATAACCGATATGTGCTTAGGATCAGACGATGTGTGTTTCCGGACGACTGCTTTGGGATGTCTAACTAAGTTTTACTGAAAATAACTGCTGACAACACGTCTATTCAAACGTCATTCACAGAATTGTACAAAGTTTGTTTTTCAGTATTTATTTGGATAGGTTATTGTTTAATTTTCCAGAAGAAAAAAAAACTCGAGACTGTTCCTCATGTTTCAATAATTAATACCACAACTAAGTTAAAGAAATAAAGTATAACTTAACCTTTTCCTGTATAACATTGTCTAGGCGCCGGACTATGGCGTCTAGGAGAGTCAATATGTGTGTATATCTTTCCAGGTACGTTCCAGATGTCTATGAATAGCGTTTGTTGGGTGCAATGGTAACGGTAATTAACTGTTTCCTTATGCAGAAGCATTTGAGACTAACTGAACGAGCAGACAATGTTTCTATTAAAGGAAATTTCATCTTCCTTAATTCCACTGTTATCGTTCTTTCTAATTATGAAGGAGAGGGGCTGTGTAATGTCAACATCTTCACTATTATTTAGTCACCCCATCACGAGGGCATCATGTGGAACAAGGCCGCTTGGGATCCCCGAGCCCGTGAGCTCGACTAAAATATGCCCTTTGAACCGTATAAACGGGTTCAGGGTCGGTTTACCTCCCCGAAAGCGACTCCGCCCTTCGGCGTAGACTCCTTCGGGTTCCTCCCCGAGAGTTCAACCGATCAGCCGGTCGTCCGACTTCAGACTGAACCAGTCAGCACTAAATAGTTATTTTCCAAGCATAGCTTAGATGTGGCACAAGGACGAAAGTATGGGGTATCTAGTGAGGATCGAACTCACTTTTCAGTTGTAACTAATCTAGCGAGACAAGCTTGCTAACCATTACACCACGCCGAGGTGCCCTCAACATCTTCACTATGTTACTTTTTTCTCTTCGAGTTTTATATTGTTGTTGGAAATCCTCAAGTGAAGTGGTTTCTCTTATTTGGTAATGTTCTTTGTGATTCAAAGTCCGACAGTTTCCTTCAAGTATTATACTCTAATGTCGTAAAAAAAAACGTATGAAGATGTAAGGAACACTAGTTAAAAATTAAAAATGGTTTATAATCTTTTATCTACCATTTCCAACGAAGGTGGTTGTCAACGCAAGACCACAGCTGCGCTGACGAAAGATCATGCTTTGTATCTGGACTAGTCGAAAGTGGTGTACTATGAGCTGCTACCAGCAGGGAAGCCATCATTGCGGACCTTTACTGGCATTAATTGGAACGTGTGCAACAGGCACTGAAGCAGAACGAGTCAGCATTGTTTAATTGCAAGGGTATAATGTTCTTCCTTGACAATACCAGGCCTCGTGTAGCGCGGGTGGCGCGAGATTCTATACGGTGACTGGACTGAAAGATACTGTACCTTTCACCTTAGTCTCCGGGCCTTACGCTAACAGATTACCACCACTTGCATTCCCTGGACAACCGCCATCGTTGGAAATCCTTCGCAAACGAAGCCGACTTTTGGCAGGCAATCATAGACTTCTTTGTGTCCAAGACACCTGATTTTCACCGCCAGGGCATAGTGCAGCTGGAGGTGCATTGATAAAAGGTTCTGAATGCTGATGGACATTACTATGAAGACGAACATTATGTCAGATTTGCTGTTTACCGTTTTCCCAATATATAAAACAACAGCAAGGACTTTTTGGTTACTTTGTATATATGACGGGTACCGTTATGTTCTCGGCCTGATCAAGATGAAAACGTTCTAATGTTTTATTTGACTAGATTTGGGGTAGTGGGTTGCGCCGAGCATTTTTCAACATGTTATTGTGTGCGTGTATGTATATGTGGGTATGTGTTCGCTGGGGTGGCGTGTGTGTTCGTGTATGTGTTTATATGAATGTGTTTGAGAAACGACTGATAGAACCCTGGAAAGAAAAGAACATTTCAAAGGCTGATGTTACTTGTCAAGATCAAATATACGAAAGCGATAAAAAGTTGCTTTGGTAGGGCTGAAACCTTTGATTTCTTTGGGAATAATTTCTTTGCTTTGTCACCAAGTTATGCCAGCAAGTACATCAGATATTTTTCGTGGTCCCCAAACTTGCCATGATAAAAGTTGTTTACTTAGTAATTATATCAGCGTTACTATTTTGCCGCCCTTTGTCATACAACGGAATTGCTGAAGAAACGAAAATTAACTTCCTTTTCCGGTAGATTTCTGGAATGGTAGATTATAACCATTACGCAAGTGTCAACTAGACACGCCCATCAATCAACGTGTAAGCCCGTCAGACATTCAACGATAAGCAAGTTTTACATTGTTCCACCCAAAACCACGCCTCTTAAACAAAAAAAGTTGACTTCGGCGATCTCTTCTCAAATCGACACGCCTATACAGACAATATATATCAGAAATGAACCCGTTTCACTACAGCGTGTAAGTGGCTTAGTGGTAGAATCGAAGACTGGTGGATATAAGGACTGTAACGACATTTCAGACACCAAACTGGAGGCCATTGGTTCTACGGAATAACGTTAAAAATTTTCGTTTATATTTTTTTCAAATTTTTCGATAGAGAAATTACTTTGAGTTTTAGATTTGACTATTGTCTTTGAATATCATCCGTCACGAGTCAGTAGTTTTGTGTTTTAAACAAATATCAAACAGCATTCAAATCCTGAAGAAGCTAGTTGATATAAGGATTTCGCAGTTGATTTTCAAATAGAGGTTCTAGAAGGGTTTAAAACTTCGTTTCTCTTTTCCAGATTCAGGAACATGGATGGAGATAGGACGATAATGAAAGCAACAACGGCAATGTACACAATGAATTTTATCGATCGATAAAAGCATTCAATTAGAATGGGGCAAAAACAGCATCCTGTTTAGATGTAACAGTGTTTTTCAGTTACTTTAAAGTACTATCATTAAAAACATTTTGAATTAATGCAGTTACTAATATAACAGAAGTAGTCTGTATTTATTCAGTTATGAAGGGGTAAAACACTTCAGACCAAAATTATTCTGATGTTTTTGAAGTTCAATTTGTCAGTGTGCTACCAGGGATGTAAAAGAGGATACATTCATAACACAATTATTAAGTTTGATGAAAATTGAAAAATCAACGAAAAATAAGAAAGAATCCAGTAAAAATCGCCATTTTTCGCTATTTACGCGGGTTTTCACTATATGGGTGGACTCAATTATCAAGTTAAATGACTGTTAAACAATCAAATTATTATTGGCTACAATTGAGTGAAGTTTGTATTAGATTGCTTGAAAATTGAGGGAGTTTTTAGTTTAAAATTTGTGTTGAAATCGATTTTTCGTTTCTTGCGGTTTTTCGCTAAACGCAGTAGTGTAAAAATAAAAATGAGGTTTCGTTGAGCTCGTCATGATGTAAGTAACCTACATACCGAGTTTGGATGAAATCGGAGGAAAAAATTGAATTTATTGATTTTTGATCGGATTTATCGATTATTGATTTTTTAAAAAAATTATCGACATTTTACGCTAATATTGTACAATGTATGTGCCTAGTTTGGTCAAAATCGGTTGGATGGATCTCGAATATAAAGGTATCACAGACAGACACACAGACAGACACACAGACTCTGTTTTATATATAGAGATGAAGTACTGTTAATTTGTGGTGACAATGTCTGTTAAGCTTGGGAGTATCATACAGGACCCAATTTTCGTCATTGGTGAGCACTCTATCAACTATGGATACGTTGCAGTAGCAAGAAAACAACAGGCAGTCGCTCGTTACTGCTTTTTGGCTTCCGGCAGTGTGTCGGGTACCCACTTTCTCAACTTATACGCCTTTCCAGTGCGATGCAGGTGAAGCTTGACTATTTCAGTAAGCTTACCATAGGTTTGGCTGTTGTCCTCCTCTATGGCCGCCTTCAGGGTCTCATCGGCCACTGCGGAGTTCATCACAAAGGGATCAATGATCACCTCTTCCCACATGACGTAGGAAACAGAAAGGACTTTTTTGGTTACCTTATACGTATATATAGGAAATATTCCTTGTCCGTCATATTCAAAGAATTATGTATAAAATAAGGATTTCTGTCCTTTTTTTAGGGAGGGGATACAGAACGGGTAAAACCTGCCCAAATGATCTACAGATCCAAGCGCTTTCGGATAATCCTTTAGCCATTATCAAGGATGATTTTTGCACTGGTTACATTGTCCCGGTTGTTGTCGTCATCTTTACTGTCACATTTACGACGTTGTAAGCTCCGGGTTTCTTCAGGTGATATTTCTTGGACTTTCGAGGAAGCGTGAAACCACCTTTTAATTGCTGATGTTCCCAGGTTCATCTTGACCCGGGATGGTAGCAACTATTAAGTTCTAGTTATGGGCAAGTAGTTAATCCCCAACCTAGGGTCAAAATACTATGAAAGTGTAAAAATATGTTTTAATACAAGAAATACTTTGTTAAAAAAAGATTATTACCAGCAATAAATTTTTGAAGGAAAAAATTATTATCAGCAATACTTTAAAAGAATTATATATTACCAGTAATACAAACAGCTATACATTTTTTGAAAAAAAATATTACCAGCTATACATTTTTTGAAAAAAAATACCAGCAATAGATTTTTGAAGAAAAAATATTACCAACAATACATTTTTGGAAAAAAAAATATTACCAGCAATAAAAATTTTGTCGGCAAGAAATAACCCATCGTGGCTGATATTCCGCAAAACAAAATAAACTAAAGCAAACCATTGTTCTAATTCCACGTGCCATACCTTTGGATAGCTCATTTTTATTTAATTCGCCTTGATAACTTTCCAGGTTTTTCCAGGTTCTCCACTGAAATCACAACTCTTTAGGTCAAGTCACTTTTTAGAAACAACGGTCGAAACGTCACCTAACTCTCCAGACTGCAGCCCCTTTTCCTCTTTGATTATTATGCGTGGTGCACAGTTGAGCGAGCGACCAACAAAACCCCTTGTAACAATAAAATGAACTGAAGGCAAGGATTATGGCAGCATTCACCAACTTAATCAAGGAGATCGACCAGAAAAGTTGCATGAGATTCCAAAGTCGTCTGGAGGCCGTAATTGAAGTCAATTGCGATTTTATTGAATAAATTTACTCTTTAATATTTCAAGATATTTTTGTGTAATTTTGGTAAATATATCTGTTAAAAGGAAAAGTGAGTATTACGTTTTTTTTGCGTCCTTTAGACAATAATTTACCCATCGTACTCATCATATGGTTAAATAAATCTATGTATAAATATTTAAATATTGTCTTTTAAATTCACTTAAAAACACTATGGACATTTCTTCCAACATATGAACTACTGGCCAAATTTGCTTAAAAATGAAGTTTGCTTGTCTTTTTCAAAACTAATTTACTTAATTTGAGCCAGAGGGAGTTCCTCTTCCTGAAGATTTTTTTTATCATATATTCAATAATAATAATAATAATAACGATATTAACCTATTATTATTAAAATTTTAATTTTAATAATAATTTTAATTAAGTTTCTTAAAATTTTACCTCATTTTGCCTAATCCATTTTTCAGGAGGATGGCAATGTTAGGACTGGCAGATTTTAAATTTAAGTTAACCCTAATCTCTAAAAATTGGACGCTGTTTTATTTTTAAAATTATGATTCCATCGCTACATAAGAGTTCTCATGTTTCAAAAACAGAAGCTAAAAAAGCACCTCCGTTTCATCCCCAAGCGAATTTTAGAATAACTAATCTTGAAATTTACGGAGCTTTATAAGCAGTATATGCTTATAAAGCTCCGAATTGTGTCATGGTGTTCTTTTTCTCACAGGCGGTGCCCAACTGACCCTACTATATTGGGCAGTTTATTTAGACTCTACTCATGTATTGAGCATTAAATGTATTAAATACTGAAGTTCTTTCCTATTTTCTATATATTTGACACACACACGCACACACACACACACACATATATATATATATATATATTTTATATATATATATATATATATATATATATATTAAATGTAACAAATCCGTTTGTATATCATCCAAGTGGATCCTAGTAATATATATTTAAACTGATCTACAAAAAATCTTCAATGTATTTATTAATACAGAGCAAAAATTAATAAACAATAAAATCCCAAAAGATATAAATGGCCACGATTTACTCATCCCAAAATCCCTGTATATATATATATATATATATATATATATATATATATATATATATATATATATATAGAGAGAGAGAGAGAGAGAGAGAGAGAGGGGGAGTAGCCAAAAGCGCTCGGACATATAGTTCCTTTGGAAAATTTTTCACCACTTTCATTGACAAGAACACAAGAAAAATTGAATAAAAAGCTTAAATGCAGTACATTGTCAGTGATTTTCAATGAAACTTTATACACACACACACACACACACACACACATATATATATATATATATATATATATATATATATATATATTATTAGTGTGCGTAGAAAATGTTCTCGTTTCGATAATCATTAACTCTGCGCCCAAGAGTACCATATTTGGTTTTGTGTAACAAACACCAAAACACTGAAAGTAGTTAATGATTTTATGGAGAGTAAAAGTATCAAATGTTTTTTTTTTATTAGTGAGGGCATCATCATGGTTGTTTGACAAAACCAAATTAACATGCTGTGTGCTTCAATTAATATAATTTTAACTTCAAACCAGACAGGGTCTACTCGGTTCATGCCCACTCCAATGCTTCTAGCAACAAAAGTAGCTTTAATTGCCTTCATGCTGAAAATACCGAAAAAACATCAAACCAAGATGCCGGTTATCCGTCTGGGATGAATTACAATCTTTATGAATTATTAACAATATTTGGTGCAATGCAAACTGTTGCACTTAATTTTTTCTCCCTTTTATTTAAAAAGTAAGTATATATATATATATATAATATTTTTTTATTCCGTGACCCGTAGGGTCGTAGGGCCACCATGTGTACTGCAGGGGCAGTAGAAGTGGTGTTTCTTCGCAAGATGGCCCGACGAAGCCCAACCCTCTCCAGGCCGGTTTTGAATTCAGAGTTTTTCCTTCTCCTAAACTGGTTGCCACCCAAGATTATAGAAACCAGTCTGCCTTGTTATTTACATATAGAAAGAAGAGGGTTAATACCTTTCCCAAGAGTATTATCACGTAAGTGAATGTATTGGATCAGACTGGAATTCGAACTTGGCTCTCCAATTCCCATCACGCCATCTTCTTAGATATAAATTACATTTTATCTTTTTTTAGATATAAATTTCATTTCGTCAAAAGAAAATGAAGTTGTGGAGAACCATGATCGCCTACGTCTTGAGGGGACACGGCATATAAAGAAGATCTAATGAACCGTCTTAAAACTCTTTATTGTCTCAAGACAATCTTAACAAATTCCAAATAAGAATCTGCAATGTTATGAGTCCTGACGTGACATCTCAGCTTCAGTTACTTTCTGGGCCGCCGTAACATAGCTTCCCTGTGCCTTTTCTAAAAAGTATTTTCATGGCAATTATTCTAATGAGCTTCCTTCTTCGTATCTCGACTTCATGAATTTAAGCGTGGTACTAGATTGGCAATATCATTTTACTGTTGAATTTACTAGATGCAACCGCGAGTTCTATTCAGATAGTTTCTTCTCTTGAACTTCTCACTTGTGGAACTCTCTTCCGGCTTCTGACAACTTCAAAAATTTAAATCCAGCGTCAATCACCATCTTCTGTTCCTGCCCTATTAGTGCCCTTTCTCCTCATTAACGTTTTCTCAGTTTAATTCTTGCGTCTTAGTGGCTTTGTCATCTTGCTTGAGGTGAAATGAATATCATAATTATTTACCCTATGTACATGCGGACTATTTTTCTCATCTTTGTTGTTCATTATCAGGTGCATCTGGACCGACAGTTCTAGGACAGTTGCATACTGGTCATTTGCGCCCCGGACAATTGTGTGCCAGACAATTGTATACCTGGACATTTGCGTCCCTGGACAAATGCGTCTCTGGATAATTACATACTTCTACACATCGCCAGTATGTTTGTGTTTCATCTGCGTTTTTCTTATTATAGTGACAGCTGTAATTTGATTGTGTTTGATTTTCGCTATGGGTTCCAAATAAAAATATAATCTAAAAAATCCAGAATCTATTAGATGTTTGTGGTACGCACTGCTGGAGTGAACTGAAACTGCTAGCTTAATTTTCTCTTGTTTTAAAAAAGAAATTTTTTCTCTCTTTTTTTTATTTATGGTAACTACTTTTCTCCTTCTTTAAAGTAATTAAAAGTACTGGTTGTCAAATTTCTATATTAAACAACTCTTTAAAAAAAAGATTTTTTTCCTTTCAAAATTTATGTTAACTAACTTTTTCCTTGTTTTCAATAATTAAAAGTTTGTTTCCAATTAGCAACTCTTAAGAAACGAAAGTATGGTAACTTCAAAAAATTATCAGAGGTACACAATTATCCAGGGACACATTTCTCTAGAAACGCCAGTTGTAAAAACCGTTCTGAAGTGAAAGTGCTCTATGAAGCGCTAAAATATAGCTATTTTTATGTGGCTCCCCAGTAATGTTACATTAATACCCAAAATCAATATTGGACTTCGGTTGAAAACGTCTGGTCTATAGGGTCTAGTAGTTTCCATATCTCAAGAGCACTGCATATATACGATCCATTGGTAAAGATGCTAGAGAAATGGTTCATTCATTTTAGCGCTCCAAAAAGCACTTGATTCCCGTCATACTTTTATCTTTACATGAGTCATATTAGACCAATAAATGGAGTATTTCTGTTATATCTGGGCTGACGCTGCACATTCCTCACTTGATATATTTCAAGGTCTTTTCCGCGGCCTCGTCAAGTGAAATTGCTCTATGCACTACTAAAATATTACCGTAGACCCACCACTTTACTATTTTCTAGTGTGGGTACCCAATAATTTTACATTGACCCCCAGGATCAATATGCACCCCAGTTGAGAAACTTTCCTGTAGGCTTATATTATATGTCTGGGGACCGTGATTGCTTGTATCCTATGACTGGAGTTCGTGACAGTTGGCAAATTCCTCTCTGCTACGTAACGTTTCAGGATGATTTTTAAGGGCATTTTTCATGCGCAAAACGCATCTAGGAAATATGGTAATTTTAAAAAAAAAGTATCATAAAAATGCTTGAGGCCGAGTGGATAAAACATTACTCATCGGACTATGGTGCCCTAGTAAGGATCTCATCCATAGATTAGTCAGGTATGTGGTTTCTTGATAGGAATGGCCTGGGGAGATGAACATAGTGTGCAGTACTCTTCGGAATGCCTAAAAACGACACGGCCGATTAACTGAAATCGTTGTGCGTGAAACTGACTCGTTTCTACCCAGTTTCGCACACAAGCAAGACTTGAATTAACCATCCAAAAGCTGTCAATGCTTCTTCTAATACGTTAACAGAGTAGTCAGCAGGCGATGCTGTCACTTTTCCACAGTGACTCATCTGTAGTATTAACACTATGAGACTAGGATCATATGCAGTTTAAAGTTTGCAAGTTAAGGAATACACTTTATTTACATTCTAAGAATGAAGAATAAAAAAATGCTCATATGCTACCGATAGGACCAACAACGCAAACAAATAAAAATAATTTATAAATCAAGATGAATAATTTTGCATATGGGATGCAACGTCCACACAACAACTTCAAGGCAAATGTTTTGGAATGATGTTCATCTGATTTTCCGGTTAGATCTTTATCTGTGATGAGTTTACGGAATCAGGTCATTTCGAAACGATAAATCTTAACTTCCTCACGAAGGAAGATAGGTTATTAAGATCACAATTTAACTTTTAGAAATTGAATTTTTTTTTTCATTACATCCGATATTTTGATTTGTTACACCAAACTAATTATTCAGAAAAAAAAAATCAATTTAATTCCCAAAGCAAATATTTCTTTCTTTAAATCAAATATTCCACATCGGATGTTTTCATTTTTTACCATCTTCATAAACCTAAAATGTTGTCGCTAGAGATATCAGCAGAATATATTTCTGACAGGTCTGGTACTGGTAACATGTAACCCAGTACAACCTACCACATGGAAAGAGGGTTGGTATATTTTCTGCTGCTGAGTAAGGCGGAATGTCACACCACAGAATAAAAAAAAACAAGACCTCTTAAAGGATGGATGAAATTCATATAGGAGCCAACAGCTAAAATACATACATATATCTATCTATATATATGTGCGTGTGTGTGTGTGTGAGTTTGTTCTCAGGCATTCTTAGGTTAATGCGTTTTCGATTAGTGCTCTAAAATTTTTCTATATCAAAATACGATTAGTGCATCTATAATACTCGATTAGTGCAGTAAAACATTCTTCAGCTTAACCATAGTAATTGAAAATTGATTTTTGATGGCTGCCAATGTACAAAGCCGCACTAACCGACATATTCCTGTATATATATATATATATATATATAAATCGATTGCGTCTAGCATGAAACAGCCTGTCACCTCTGAGTGTTGACTTCAATGTTCACTTTTATATTTACATACGCTCTCTCTCTGATATTGAGCACTTTATCACATAAATATAGCACACCCTAAAACTATATTTCTTCACACACACACACACACACACACACACACACACACACACACACACACACACACACACACACACATATATATATATATATATATATATATATATATATATATATATATATATATATATATATATATATATATTACGGAGGCTGAGTGGTAAAACGTTCGCTTTCTGACAATGAGACCCGGGTTCGAATCACACCACGGTTGATTTGTCAGGAAGGAGACTTTCTGATGTTATCAGAATGGATCGAGATCGATCTCAGCGTACACCACCTTTGGAAAGGGACTGAAAACCATGACACGTGTTGAGGCAAGACTTGTGAGTGAAATTGGGTAGACAGAACTCTTGAGGGCCGTCGATAGCTGTTCTAGCACAAAGCCACAAGTCATCGTGTTGATCACGCTAGATAACACGCTCTTTCCCAGAAACTGTAACTAAGGTCTGCTCAGCATAGTTTCAGTATAAACCACAGGTGGGCTCTGTGGATGTTGAGTAAACACAAATGTGCCTGAGTGAGCGTCTGCAATAGGGATTGGGTAGCCATCCTAGTGGACGGGTATCCTCGAGTGGCCAGCTATTATATATATATATATATATATATATATATAATTTCACACCAAGCAGAGCAACAAACTCACTAAAACACAAAGTGTTACTGAGAGATTGAGAATATGAGAAAAAGTACTATTAAAGAGAGAGAATAAAAGGACATGGATTAAGAAAACAGAAGATAACGATTGATATTGCATATATATATATATATATACACACACAAAAAGCTATATATATATATATATATATATATATATACAATACGTTTCGTGGTAGAGATTTGTGTGTGTGTGTGTGTGTGTGTGTGTGTGTGTGTGTGTGTGTGTGTGTGTGTAAAGTTTGTAAATGAATATTTAAGTTACAAGTTTTTAAAAATGAAAAAGCATTCTTGAAGTTTTCATTTTAGCTTTAATTGAAAGCTAAATGATTTAATTTATTATTTTCAGTAAACAAATAACTCTGTTGTATTTCAAATGGAAATTATATTGATTGGAATCTCAACGTTTTGCTCGCTTTCAGAAAATCGATAAAACTCGATACCTATCGGTCATTTTGACACATTTGCATACAAAAGTTAATTCTCGATTTTAAAAACCTCCCAAAAATAATATATAATTTTCTGAAACTTTATTTGAGGAATATTAGCTGATTTAAACTATAATTAATTTGATTTGAAAAAATATTATTTTACTTTAAAATAATAGAGAAATGGATTTTAATACAAACGGTAGCGGTGAATTTGCGCTTATCACCGCCGTTTGTCATTTGTAGATCACTTAAGATCTGTCGGCAACTTTACTGTTATTCTCCGGAGACTTTATCTGTTAAAATATAATTTAAGAAAATGACGTGAGAGCACCTTTTTTGTATAATTTTTAAGTACTCATTAATCTTAATAAATCTTGGAAATATTTTTCATAATCTAATTTTAGGTATATTGAATTTAAATTTACTATAGTCATCGCTCTTATTTTCTGATTATGTCGTGTATGGTCGACCATACTTTCAAACAGGGACACGTTACGTAATATTTTATATACATAAAAAAATTAATTTAAAAAAAAAAAATATTGGGTATAAACGACTTTTATTGGGCTTTTCAATTTTTGATTCGTAAATATAGTTTTTACTTAATAACAATAATGCCTAACTGGATTGAAGTAATGCAAAATTTTAAATCATTTAAATTATTATAATTAAAATTAAAAAAAAATGAAAACAATTCGTGTAAAAATTCATTATTCATCGATTTTTTTTTTCTTAAGGCAACACTATCCTTAATAAATCTTATTTATAAAAGCAATTAATAGATTTTCTAACTAAATAAATGTCATAGCTTTATTGCATTTTTATTTTACGATTCAGATTTTCGGTAACTGGTTGTACAGTTTTACAAAAAGAAACTGATGATCTAAATTTTCCAAGGAGCCCTGCATTAAACTAATAAAACAAATTTTGAGACTGAAATTTAATTTATCGAAATTTCATGAAATTAAATAAGTAGTGGGAAGCGGTAACATATGTAAAAAAAAAAAATTTAGTAAGATTTTCTAAACAAAAATTTCAAAAATAATTCCATACATTTGTGAATACGTCCTGAAAGTTTCATTAAATTCCGACAATTACTTCATTTTTGCAAGAATTTACAAATCAATATGCTTTTCACCTGAAAAAAGTGCAAGAACACTAAGAGTAAATATTACGTCGACCATTGACGTAAAAAAAAATTAATCAAAATTTTGAATGTGCTGGAAACGATTTAAAAATTTCAAAAAAGAATAAAAATATTTTTGGTTTGCCTCTTAATAATAACAAGCATTTTGACGATAAAACTTTGTTTTTATTAAGTTTGGGGCCTTTTTATTTCATCAATACTATGCTGTCTTTTTTCCCCCTTTTTTTTTCAGCGAGCAAGTGGAGCTACCCCACCATTTAACTCCTCTGCTGGTGAGGAAAATGGCGTGTCACGCTACAGGACAAAAAACAAGACCTCTTAAAGGATGGATGGGATTCATATAGGAACCAACGGCTAAAATATACACGCACACATACATGCATATATATACACACACACATGCATATATATATATATATATATATATATATATATATATATATATATATATATATATATTTCACCTCAAGCAAGATAATAAAGCCTCTTAGACACAAAAGATTACCAAATGTTTGAGAATATGAAAAAAATACTATTAAGTAGATAGAATAAAAAAGAATTAAGAAAACAGAAGATAACGATTGATATTACACATGTATATATATATATATATATATGTGTGTGTGTGTGTGTGTGTGTGTGTGTGTGTGTGTGTGTGTGTGTGTGAAGAAAAATATACGGGAAAAACAAACAAAAATCCTAATATGCAATTATGCTGTTTTAATGTTAATATAATGTCAACGTCGGACGTTCCGGTCTAGTAAGACCATCTTCAGGACATATTCATAAAACAATTAACATTAGACTATATTTAATTCAACATGAAAAGATGATGGACAAAAGAGTAAGCCTAATCAAAACAGACAACTGAAATTTTTCAAGATCAGCGTTCCATTTCAATATGATCCCGTCGGCGTCACGTGGGCGATGTTGTGAAAACGTATTCCTAAAATAGCGTATTTTGAATGAAAAATGAAAAAAATTTTATTTTAATCTAAAACTTATATGTACGAATATGAATATGTCCTGAAGATGGTCTACTAGACCGAAACGTCCGACGTTGATATTATATTAACATTAAAACAGCATAATTGCATATTAGGATTTTTGTTTGTTTTTCCCGTATATTTTCCTTCATACTGTCGGATCTATATCCATATATTTGCTTACATATATACGTATGTATATATGTGTGCATATATATATATTTGAGGCTAGGATGGGATCTCAAACCTTGAATAGCTGCCTTCCTAATGACTATAAAAACACTCGGGTGTACTTTAATTAGCATGTGTTACTGAGTTGGATGTCAGGAAGTGCATCCGGCCGTGTGAAGCATTGTCTCAAATCATTTTGACAAATTCTTTTCAAGCAGGAACCACCTTGCTTTGTTCGAAATTAACACTGCGATGTATGTATGCATGTATGTATCTATGTCACATGACTTGAGCCTTTAAAGCTTTTTTTATGTGTAAACAATTAGAATTGATATGAAAATTCAAAATTCTAACGGTTGTCGGGCACAAATATTACCGATAAAGTGCTCTAAACGGAATTCGGTGAAGAGTGTCTTTTCTTCTTCATGTCCGCCAGACAACATATTTTAAAGAAAATGGAGACCAAACTGCAGAACAAAAAACAAAAAAAGAATGAAACCAGAGTCTGCATATGATCTTCCCATAGAAATTTCAGTCTGCATATGATATTCCCATAGTTTGAAGTTCACGTTGTTTATTTGCTTAAATATTATGGACTCATCGCATGCTTCAGGGATTCAAAAATAAACATTAGAACAAAAAGCACATAGTCTGCTTCACTATTTACATTATTCGGACTATTGTCCTCATCTTTGTCGCCATATTTATTACAACGTTTCAGTCGTTGTACCCTCCTGCCTTTTTCAAATGGTTGGAATGTCGAACTGAACCCTTTCTTTCGCTCACTGGGGTAGACTGTACTAGTTCCACGTGCCATGTTTAATGTATATCAGTTATCAGTTACTAGAACAGTGAGCGAAATAAAGGGTTCAGTTCGACATTCCAACCACCTGAAGAAGGCCGGAGCGTACAACGGCCGAAACGTTGTGATAAATATGGCGACAAAGATGAGGACAATAGTCCGAATAATGTAAATAGTGTACATAATACCTCATCTCAGAAATATAGACAGATAGTCTGCTTCAGTCTTAACGGTAAATGGGTGTCCTCTCACAGAGGCTTCGCGCCTTGGGCGCCTATTAGGATTTAAACTCAACCCAGGCCTCAAGTGGAACTTGTACGTATGATCTCTCGCTAAAGATGCTGGAAAAATGACCAGTTCCCGGTACCGCTTTGGTAACTGCTCCTGCCTCTACCTTCACCAGATCAGATCGAAAAATAGAGTACTGCTGCCATATATGCGTAGGAGTCTTCACTTTCCAGTCTTGATGGTGTCCAAATGCGTCTCCGCGTCTCTGTGGGTAATGAATTAATTTCCACCCTACAACCTCTTTTCCACAGAGGAAACGTCGCAAGTCTCTCACTGCTCTATCGCTATTTGCATGGAAAGTTCTCAGACGAACTACATTCTAACAGTCCTAAAGTTGATAACTAAAACATGACATGCCACTCACATTGCTCGAACCATCTTCATGCCCTTTATATTCTATTAGTGAGATGTAAATTCCACTCGAGCAGCTACTTCTTACGAACGTCTGCTTTGTATAATCTATTTCCAAGCGGATGCCTCGCCGATCACCACAAAAGGATATAAGTCTTGAAAGTTTCATTAAAATCCGACAATTATTTCATTTTTGCAAGAATTTCCAAATCAATGTGTTGTCCACCTGAAAAAAGTGCAAAAACACTAAGCGTAAATATTACGTCGACCGCTGAAGTAAAAAAAAAAAAATTATCCAAAATCCAGAATATGCTGAAAAGGATTAAAAAATTTAATAAAAATATTTTTGTTTTTCTTCTTAATAATAACAAACATTTTAACGATAAAACTTTGATTTTTTTATTATGTTTGGGGCCTTTTTTCAATCGTGCTATGCTTTTTTTCTTTCTTTTTTTTTTCCAGCGAGCAAGTGAAGGGATCTCCCCCACTAGCTTTTCTGCTGATGAGGAAAGTGGCGGGTCACGCTACAGCTAAAAAACAAGACCTCTTAAAGGATGGATGGGATTCATATAGAAGCCAAATGCTAAAATACTCACACACACACATACACACACACACACACATAAATATTAATATATATATATATATATATATATATATATATATATATATATATATATATATATATATATATATTAATTATTTCATCCCAAGCTTAACCGTTATCTTTCCCACATCCTCATAAACTATGTATTCTACCCTATAAAACTCTACCTTCAGTGGTTTGGGGGCCTGGATATAGGGTAAAAATTATTGTAAAGATCAAATATATAATAAAATTAAAAATTATCCCATTTACGATTAGTCTATAGTAGTGGTTCCCAAACTTTTGGGGGTTGACACACTTTGTGTGCCAAAACACAAACCTATCATCATCATCATCTTGCGGCCTCAGCCGAGATTGAACTCACTACACCTCTCCAGTATTCCCTATCTGTCATAGCTCCTAAAAGATCTTCCTTAGGGATCAATGTTGTCACGTTTTATCCTATCTGGAAAGGTTAACTTGCGTGATCGATTGACAGATGATGGGTGCCTCCAGAGTAACAATGATGACACAAGTTCATCTGTGGCACGTGCACGATGCCCGGCGAACTGGACACGTCTCTTGCAAACTAAGGTTGATACTCTCGGCAAGTCACCATATATCATTTCTAGAGTTGGGTTGTTTCGCCATGAGAGATTAAGCACTCTTCTTAAAAGACGCGTCTAACATCCATCTAAACGACGCTGTTGTTTTGCTGAGAGAGTCCAAGTTTCAGAGCCAGAGAGTAAGATTGGCTCAATAAGTACGCGGAAAAGTTGGATTTTGAATTGACGAGCAAGATTGGATTTCCAGAACTTATCCATTTTGTTACAAACAGTCCATGCTATACCTATGCCCCACATCAATGTATAGCAAACCGTTTATTGGGTTTTATTGGTCTTAGTGCAGGTCAAATGATTATCTTAGTATTGCAGTCAAATGAGTATCTTACTATTGCAGGTCAAATGAATATCTTAGTATTGCAGGTCAAATGAGTGACTTAGTATTTCCCAAAATAATCGCTATATAAATGGGATACACAATAAAGCAAAGGCAATATATACTTCAGATACAATGGGTGTGTTAATTGTTGTATGTTATGGTTCAAGTTTCTCACTGCCAGTTTCTGGCTGCCTGATTTTTTTTCTTACTGTCTCCTGGATGTTTCTATCGCCCCGGGGGGCAGGGTGTTACCGCTCACTTTAGGATTCACTTGTCTGGAAATGTTGGCCCTCATTTTTATACCCCGTTTTATTGGCTGAACACGTTTTGGTATAAAAATAGTCAAGTGAAAATTCGAACCTGGAATGGTCAAAAATTATCGGAATGGTAACGGAGTTAAAGTACGCAGAGTGAAGCCGTTTGGTACAGATTGACCTTGAACTCTGTCGCGCTTGCACAATAGGTTATAACGTTCTAGCTAATTTCTGTTGTTTGTAGCAGTGCTCGGAAGGAAAGTGTGTGGAGTGTGGTTGTCTTACTACACCACAGAAGTTCCATCAGTAACCATGGCTTGTACAACATTCCCCAAGTTTGATAACCATCATATTCCCATGATTTCGCCCCTTTCCAAAAATTGAGTTCCTCTTGAAAGCAACATTATTTCAAGACGTTAAGGAAATCCAAGAGAGTGCGACAAGGGAGCTGCTTGCTATTCTAAAAAACGGAGTTCAAGTACTGCTTCCATTAATGGAAACGACGCTGGATAAAGTGGGCGACTTCAGAAGGGGACTGTTTCGAAGGAGATTAAATGTCGGATTCATATGTATGGTAGTTTTCTTTTTATAGCACCCAGTCCTGATACTTTTTCATCAAACCTCGTGTATGTTGCTTATATGGATATTCGAGGAATGAAGAAAGACCCGAGCTCTTTTCGGAAGCAAAATATTGTTTCCTATAAGCAAGAATCAATAAAATGGCAGAAAAAAAAAGAGAAAGAAAGAAGTGGGGCATCTCTCTCTCTCTCTCTCTCTCTCTCTTTCTCTCTCTCTCTCTCTCTCTCTCTCTTTCTTTCTTTCTTTCTTTCTTGGCGTTTGCGATGACAGGCAGTGGGTGTTTGGATTTGTCGGCAATGATGCAAATGTTTATATTATGTTTATATACCCCAAGTGCCAAAAGAATGCGCGTTGAGTGGACATTTAAAACAAATCAACTAGCACTGAGACCTTAAAGAAAAAACAAACAACTGGCGATCGAGTTGCGATGCTTACGATTCTAATCATTAGAAACAAAAGGAAAATATAAACACAGCAGAAAACTTTTCAACAATTCTCTTTTTTTATTTGTCTACAAACAAGCAACAATACCAACTTCCAATAACAAGTATTTACTTGATTTTATCAACATCTGGCACAAGCCCACACAGAGTTACATAGAATTTTATTCTTTTTGTAAAACTGTGAAGCACTTATTTAACTATATTATAGTATATGGTTGTCGGGAAATGAAGAATTCAAAACCGAACCATTATCTATATCTCTGTGATTAACAGTATACAAAAGCTACTCTGACATATCAATATTGTCATCTTAAACTTACAGCAGCTGATTATGACTAACACAGCCTCAAGATTGCTATTTATTTAACTGAAAAACTTTTGACAAAAGATTTGTGATTTAGATTATTTAATTTCATTAGAAACGAAGAAAAGTGTACCGAACTTCAATACTTCCGCATGGCAGCGAATGCACGACAATCTTTTCGTGTCTTTCAGAAACGAATAGACTATTTTGACGGTAAATATAAGTGATATTTAGCTACCCCCACCCCACGAGGGTTACATATGGCACAAGGCCGGGTTTAACGTGGGATTTCCGAGCCCGTAGGCTCGGCCAAAAATATTCCCTCTTTGAACCGGCATAAACGGGTTCAGCGGAGGTCAACCACCCCGAACGAACGGTAAATATAAGTAGATTTTTAGAACTAAGAACTAATATATATATATATATATATATATATATTATTATTATTATTATTATTATTATTTTATATGCGCATTACTTAAACAATCCGAAATTAGGCGCAGATACACATTCCTGCCTTCGAGCACACATACAAACGCAGTTGTAATTTTATTTCAGTGTCAAGACCGTAGCACTTACAACATGTAGCGATGTTCTTTCAACAAAAGGAGGTGGGGGTGTATTTTACTCCTTTTAGATTGGCTGTCTGCGTCATCAGACGAACTTACACTTCCTCACAGACACACACACACACACACACACACACAGATGTAAATGTGTACATACACTCCTATTGGTCTGGACCTTTCATCACCAGTGGGTTCTGTTTGTGAACATGGTAATGATGATGTTTTCTTTAACGCTTGTGTATTATTGACGATTATATATATATATATATATATTGATCAAGTAAGGAAAGGATTTATTATCGAACTGTTTTTAAAATTGTTCCATCGTTCTGATATTTTGAAATCATGATTTGCTTTGTAACGTGGAGGACTTCAAGCTTGTATGAAGATATAAGAACCTATTGATCTCTGCGTATTCCTATATCAACGGAAAGGATTTCTTGAACTGTTTATATAAAATAGTTCAATCGACTTTTTTTAATATTTTAATATTTGGAAATCATCTTCGAATACGTTTTCACAATATCGCCCACGTGACGACGACGTGATCATATTTAAACGGAACGCTGATCTTATATAAAAATTTCAGTTATCTGTTTGGATTAGTTGTGCTCTTATGTCCATCGTCTTTTCGTGTTGAATTTTTATATGTTCTAATGGTAATTATGTTTAAATGAAAATGTCCTGAAGATGGTCTAAAATAGACCGAAACGTCCGACGTTGACTTTATATTAACATTAATACAGCATAATTGCATATTAAGATTTTTGTTTGTTTTTTCTGTATATTTTTCTTCATACTGTCGGATCTATATCCATATATTTGCTTACATATATATATATATATATATATATATATATATATATTACTCACAGACAGTACTGTTTCGCTGTATCATAGCTCCCCAGTGCGACTAGACATCCGAACTGATTTGGTGTCAGCCAGAGAGTCTACCACTGAGCTATCTTTACTCGGCAGAGTTACACAACTAACTCTAGCGTATTGTTTTTACGAATGTAAACAAATGCCAATCAGCCGAAGTGCTCCATTCATTTTACTGAAGAGCTTTGCATTAGCGCAGGTGGCTCTTGTTTATAGAATTAGCTCAATTGAAATATATTTATATCATTCGCAGACAGTACTGTTTCTTCAGTGCGACTAGATATCTGAATTCCTCAAACCAGGATCGAAACCCAACTGATTTGGTGTCAGTCAGAGCTTCTACCACTGAGCTATCTTCACTCGGATAGTATTACACAACAAAATCCAAAATTATCTCATATGGGGGATAGATCTATTTTCAACCGCCAAAAACTTCGTCAGTCTTATTCAACCCCGGTGTTTAGACTGAGTTTGTGTCGGAATTATAAATTTAACTGTAATATTCCTCGGAATATTAATACAGAATTTATCCTATTCAATGTTTCAGTCAAACGAAATGCACGAGAAAGTGGTCAGGGGAGGGGTATAGGTATTAGACTTAAAGGGAGGAGGCTTTAAAAAAATTAAACTTGGATATTAACCTTATAACATTAAATTGGGGTTATATGAAGAATGAAGCATTAATTTGAAACTAAAAGAGGACTGAAAAGGGAGTTTTATTAAAAAATTATATAGATATGGTTAGGTTTAAAAATACAAGTTCCTACTTAAAAATACTCTTCCAAAGATAAATTACACTTAAAAATAAGATATATTTTAAAAAATAAGTCATATTTAGATAATTTATATTAAATTTAAGTAAGAATATATTTTTAAAATTTATAAATAATAAAAAATTGTTATATTAAAGAATAAAAAAATATATTTGAAAATATAAGATAAAATAAATTATACATTAGAAAAAATTTTAACATTAAAGAGTGAAATCAAAATAAAGTTACATTAAAAAAAAACAACAATACAAAGTTAGATTTTTTTTTAAATTAAAAAATATAGATAAAGAAATGTAAGTGATAAAGGAAAGAGAGTTCAAGGAAAGAAAACAAGGGACAATTATAAGATATAATCAATGTAGTTAAAAAATAGAAATATAGAAATTAGAAATAGTTATGCATTCAACTTTGGAAAAGTTAGAGAATTATAAAGTAATAAAGTAAAATCTCTATTATGGAAATTTAAATTTGTTTTATGTCGACATTTAAAAACTAATTCATTTCTTTGCTTCAATAGTTTGCTTTGATTATTGTATTTTATTATACTAATTTTTTCTTCTAAACATAAGTTACAACTATCTCTAAGACTATTAGATGTATGTGCGGAACATATAATTTTGCAGTCTATCTGTGGGTTCAGACCTTTCTCCTTCAATTTCAATTTTTTTTTTTTGAAAGAGCTGTCTGGTGTTTTAATTTAGGGTGCGTAAAAGAGTGCCTATGGATATAAAATCTCTGTTTCCATTCCCCTGCGGAAATTCCAATGTAAACATTATAATTTAGCATATTTTCTTTTGGGAAATGGTTATTATATATATATATATATATATATATATATATATATATATATATATATATGTGTGTGTGTGTGTGTGTGTGTGTGTGTAGTACACACACACATATATATATATAAAAAAATATATATATATATATATATAAATAACCATTTCCCCAAAAGAAAATATTCTAAATTATAATATATATATATATATATATATATATATATATATATATATATAGTTGTTGGATTGATATGAGTTTGAGACCTGAGTTTAACGCTATTTGCGATAGCGTGAAACCCAGGTTCACAAACACACATCAATACAACTAAATGTTAGGTCTATCACTGATATTGAGCGTTTTCCAATAAGTACCGCGCATATATAATATATATATAAAATTGCATATATATATATATATATATATATATATACACTATAATGACAAAATGTACACTCAAACTAATGGAGAAAGTATGGAAAATCCACTCGGTCCATGCTTCTGTAACTATTACATGTCCCACGTAGAAAACAAGGTATTTAAAAAAGTTCCTAAACTGAAAATATATCTCCTCTATGTAGCTGAAAACAAAACCGAAATTGATAATCTCAAAACTACATTCCCCCAAAAATTCCGTACTCAACTTTACCTATGAACTTAGTCCAAAAGTGAATAAACTCCCATTGTTGGATGCTCTTGTGGAGTCTAGTAACAATACTTTCACTATATATATATATATATATATATATATATATATATATATATATATATATATATATATAAAGGTTTATTTGCCTATATGCATTTATATAATGTTTTCATTTTTCAAAACACGGTCAAGAAAATGTGTTCATGTTCATAGTTGATATTATTGAATCTTGTTTTTTTTTTATTAATAAGGCTCTCATTATTTTTAGCCTTTTTTGCATGTAGATGATTCTATTATATTAGTGTTATCAACAAGTATCTTACGAATAGTGTCCGGTAGGTCTCCATGAATATTTAAATGAAATCTAATTGAGCTATTGTCAGAAAGGTGTAGAGTGAATCTGCGTGTCAACCATCTTGTAGTGTGGCCTATATAATTATTTACGAATTTTGATTGACCAGGAATACAATTTCTTAATGGGCATTTAAATTCGTAAATAATATTTTCCCTATTTAATTTTGTTCTAGGAGGTGAATTATTATTTTTAACTATATTTTTGTAATAAATAATTAATCTAATTTTCTTGCTATTGTCAACTGGTGTAGTACATTTTTTATAATGTTCTTAATTCTACCGTTGTTTTCTATTTATTTCGTATGAAAATACAAAATTGTGTCACAAGGCCGAAGTGGTGAAAAGAGAGAGGCTGGTCTTCCTTAGCTGTCCTAGTCCTAGTTAATCCGACTTGCGACTCATTCATTCAATATAATTTACACATTTGCCACAAGAATTTATTTATCACCTCCAATCCTACATACACCAAAATACCACATACTCGCAGCGGAACCTACAAGACACCCCATGACATACAAATTTAAAAGTCCATAATTATATATAAATAAAAATCTCATGATTCGTGAAATGATGGGGGGGGAGATGAACCCCCAAAACAAACTCAAAATTTAAACAAAAGATACAACTAAAACAAAACAATGTTAGCAGGAACCATCCACCCCTCAAAATAATAAGAGAGGCCACTGTATTCTGCCATTAGACAATCAAGCATCACACTCACTAATGGAATGGGTATGGTAAAATAAATGACCGAATGGGGAAATCAAAGACTGACTCAGCCGAGATAAAAATAGGGGACAACAAAAAACTGGGGAGTTTGGGGATCTCGACATAGGTCATAATAAAAGAAAGTGCCGTACTCATTAACTAGGAAAACAAAATATCGTTAATTTAACCAGGGGAGGGTTCACAGGAAACCATCCCGTTGGTTGCGTCAATGGAACTTAGAAGAAAAAATCAAGGCTAGCCCCGTCCACACGAACCAGGCTCGCCTCAGTCACCCACCTTTCGCTGAAATCTGTCGAAATCAAACGCTTATGATCAGATCTGATTTTTCCCCAAGCTGGTGCTTAAAGAAAACAACCAGATCCTGATACAAATAACATTCCTTTCGTGACGTCCACGCCACCATTCTAGCCACTGCTAGCAACGTGAAAAACACCATCCGTTTTACCCAGGAGAACGGGGGTTACACATTATCGCATGCATACGCGAGATCAATGGACACGAGCTACTAAGGAGCGATACGAGCCATCAACTCGCCGACATACTCCCAGAAAGGGCACACCTGAGGACAATGGTATAAAGCGTGCACAGCCGTTTCCTCTAAACCAAGGTCACGCCGATGACAGTCTGGAAAATCTGCCTCGCCCCATCTAAAGAGTACGTCATTGAGCGGTAGCACGTTCCGAATCAATCGCCAGGTAAGCAAAAACTCAGAGTTAGTGAGGTAATCCGCCGCTAGCGCCCAGGACCACAAGGAGCGCAACTCTGTTGCCAACAAGCTGAGCCGGTCACACAGAAAATCCTTCGCGACCCCCTCCACTAATTCACGATACAATAGTCTCCGACGCCGAGAAAGGTCACTGGACTGAGGAATGATCTTCAAGGTCGACCTACACTCGCTGTGGAAACTCGACAATTTTCCTCAACCGCGACAGCGCTTACCCCAAGAAATGGGAGGAGTGATGGTAAGGTTAGTGAAGGCGAACCTAACACTTCGCGCCAACACTCAATACTCCCCTAACACTCAATCTAGAGGTATGGCAATAACAGTCTCCACCCATGACACGGACGTTGGTAACAGGCTTCTTTACAGACCTAATATTTGCAACCACCCCACAAAAGGTTGGTCAACAAACGCTCGATTGCCTCCATACGGGTCCTGCAAAGAGGAAGTACAGACAAGCGTTAAAGAATAAGGGGCAAGACGTAAGTGGCACACGCCTCAGCCCTACTCTTTAAGGATAACCTCTTTCGGAGCCAAGTCCCGACCGACGCTCCGACCTTTGCCTGTACTTCTGACCAATTCTTCTTCAGCTGGAATCCAGGCCCGAACCACACTCAAAGAATGCGGACGGGTCCATCAGTCCAACCAAAGGGCCCCGGAAGCGCGACCTCCTTCCAGGCACTTAACCGCAAGCCGGAAGACTTGTTACGGTTAATCTTGGCCCCTGTCACCTTCTCGTACCGTTCAAGCGCCGTCTGTACCACCTCAATGTCCCGACGGTACAACACGAAAAAGGATAGGTCATCGGCATACGCAGAAACCCTGGCTCGAGCTCTACCAGGGAAAACGGCTATTCCGAGTAGGACTGGACTGCACGAAGGAGGGGTGACAGCGGGAAACCCTGTCGAACCGACCATGACACCGCAAAAGCTGATTTAAAAGAAGATCTAATTTCACCGTTATTTTCTTATTAGATAAAGCATTGTCAGCCATTATTATAATTTTTTTTACTGGTATTTACTTTCATATTCATTTACATTAGACTAGCAGTATAACCCGCCTTCGACCGGGTCTTTCATTACTGGGAATTTTTACCGCCCATTTGGAGCAGGGCAAGTTTAAAGCCAGCCCCAACCAAAAAAGATTAATGATTTTCGATTTTTCACCTTCAGGGTTGTAACTTTTGGGGCCAATTTGGACTCAAAACCAGCAATGAAGAATTATCTACCAAACAAAAAATTTCATCGAAATCGGATGAAAACTGGAAACGCATAAACAACATCCGATCACATACACAGTCACACACACTCACACACACACACACACACATTTTGAGAATTATAGATGTAAATGTCCACATCCTGAACGGACACGGCACATAGAAGAAAAAGATTTAATTTCACCGCCATTTTCTGATTAAATGAAGCATTGTCGGCCATTATTATAAATTGTTGAATAGTATTTTTTCGTCTTTTTTGAAGCTGTCATTCATTGTTTCATGTTTTTTTTTATTCATATTTCACTTGTGTTTTCCGTTAACCTACAACTCATTCCATGTCGGCGTGAAATGTTTGGTCTATTTGGAATCATACTTCCAAGAAATTGGCGCTATACTTGGTACAGACGAGAAAAATATAACCTTTAAATGAACTTCGATGAAGATTACTTCATGTAAATTTGTTAATATTGTATATCGAATAAACTTTTTGAAATCAAGTTACATCTCATCGAATATATAATAATAATAATAATAATAATAATAATCCACCTAAAACAAGCATTTTTAAATTTTTGCCTGCAACATTTTACTAAATAACTAAAAAAAAAAAATTAAAAAAATATAAAGTAGTACTTGCTCTGATTTGAACACCCGGCAAAAATGTAAAAATGTTGCGCGACATAATCATTGCGGCAGCTTTCTTTTAAGTTTACAGGGCAGTAAAAATAGCTAACAGATACAATGTTAGGCAAAGTGGACAGATGCCCTAAAAATGACTGGAGGCCGAACCTCTAATCCGACACGAATACTACAGTGACCTCGGTAGAAGTGACTGACCCATACGTAAGTTACCCACTTAATTTTTGACTCGTATTTAATATATTAATATATTTAAAAATGACATGTGAAAACCCTTTAAACTTAGTAAGGATTTAACAAAATATGCAATCCCATTTAAGGCATGCGCGACAAAGCATTATTATTAAATTAAACTCTAATATCCAATCAATTATATCATTTAGTTATATGAATTTATATTTAAAACCCGAAGTGAGGGTTCGATTTTTCATTATTATTATGTAATAAAGTGATCCCGCAAGTAGATCTACTCTCTATTTTTTTTCAATCATTTAACCCCAAGGAACAAGGTTAGGACGCAATAGGTTACTGAGTACATTATTTACATTATTCGGACTATTGTCCTCATCTTTGTCGCCATATTTATCACAACGTTTCGGCCGTTGTACGCTCCGGCCTTCTTCAGGTGGTTGGAATTTCCTGTCACTGGATCTAACCAACGCCTTTATCCACTGTGCCATGTGTCCTTGAGGACATCTGGGTATGAATTTCTGGGTATTATTAATGTCTTCAGCAACCATTTTACCAGAGCTCATATTGCAACTTTTGTTGTTATCATTGCTTTTCTCCTTATTACCCTATATTGTATTTATTTCTATGCTTGGTCGGCTCAGGAGATTTTTGTGGCCAAGCATATGTGCTGATTCTTAAGTTTACAAATTTTCCAATGGTGTTCTTTGTCTATGATCTCAACATGATCCCAATAGAGAGCGGCGATCTCTCGGGGGGAAATTAGCAGGAGATAATGATAACTGACTTCCATCAAACAAACGTGGAACTATGTTCAGTCTCCCCAGTGAGTGAAATAAAGGGTTCAGTTCGAAATTCCAACCACCTGAAGAAGGCCGGACAGCCGAAAGATAAATATGGCGACAAAGATGAGGACCATAGTCGAATAATGTAAATAATGTCCATTTCTCAAATAGACCAGATTCTTGAAGGATCGGTACGGACCCGATATACCAAAAAAATATGGAACCAAATTGAAAAATCCTACCAGAAACTGGCACGAGGAACCATCTGACATTCCACACCGATGCAGAGACCTACAACTCATCCCTTCAGGCTTGGCACCAAGACTTCCTGTCAATTCAAGGAGAGCTCACCGGGTTGCAGAGAAAGCGGGACACGCCCTTGTCGAGAGAATCTCCAGTACAATCGTTGTATAAAACATCGACTACAAGCTCTCATATCTCCCAGACGAGTTTCTTCAACAGAATTACTAATGAAGAAGACCAGAGAAGGATCCAACGACCTGGATAAATCCTTCAGACATGAATTTGATGTAGTCAAGGCTCGCCAAGTGCAAAAATTAAATAGATTGAAAAATCAGAAGGTGACGCACATGGTCCATCACCCACCAGTGAAAGCAGTAGTGAACATCAGCCAATATCAGCTGAGTGCCTCTGAGGAGTCAGTATTGAATAAGGGTCTCAACTTCGCCACAACCATCAGGCGGGTGCCATACTTGGACATCATTACCAGAGTCGAGGAGGTGGCCTTGAACATCTCTCAGGATCAGGCGGATGAACTGAGATGGAAAGTAAGACAGACCTTGGAGAGAGCCAAGCTGCCCAGGTCTAACATAACAAAACTGGAGAGGCTGGATTGGATCCCTAAAGAGGAACGAAAACATCATCATACTACCGGCTGACAAAGGTAATGCGACTGTAGTGATGGACAAATCAGAACAGAAATTCAGAACAGTCTACCCCAGTGAGCGAAATGAAGGGTTCAGCTCGAAATTCCAAGCACCTGAAGTGGTCCTCATCTTTGTCGCCATATTTATCACAACATTTGTACGCTCCGGCCTTCTTCAGGTGGTTGGAATTTCGAACTGAACCTTTTATTTCGCTCTAGGTCTTCGGAGCGTACCACGGCCAAAACATTGTGATAAATATGGCGACAATAGTCCGAATAATCTAAATAATGTACATAGTACCTCATCTCAGAAATATAGACAGACTCAGGTTACTGAGTGTTAGAGAATATGAGAAAAAACTACTATTAAGGATGGAATAAGAATTAAGAAGACAGAAGATATTGATTGAAATTGCATTTAAATTTTTGAAGATCAAAGTTGACATGGGAAAAGCCGGAAGAGGGTTCCGCAAGCGAGATATGTGGCAGTCCAGACTATATGTGGCAGCAATATTCAAAGCAAAAGCGAATGATAGACTTATAAATATCTAAGATAGATTCTTGAGAGAGAAATTGTGTAGATCTAAATAGTAAACCAACTTTTTTGGCTGCAACCTTAGCCATTGATTCAATATATTCTTTCCACCTCACATCAGCGGAAAACTTTAGCCCGATAAGACGCAATGAGTCACTTAAAAACTGACCTATGAAAATCTAATAATAGTAAGGGCTTAACAAAATACGCCGACATTTTCTACGTCCTGCTTAAACTAATACAAAGCTAAAATTCTACTAGACATAAATTTGGGGCTCGATTTTCTAATGTAATTAAGTAATAAAGCGATCTCTCAAATGGATTTGCTATATATTATATATTAATATAATAACCGGAAAAACATATTTAAAGATTTATATGTGAAAACCTGATAAAAGTAGAATTCAAATACGCCGTCATTTTTGACGCCATGTTAAAACTATTTTAAATGTAAGATTCTACTGGAGATAAAGTAGGGGTTCCATGGGCAGACTAGTTAATCAGTTTCTTGATTATACAAGACTTACCGTAACTCCCCATGTATAATACACCGTCATCCATAATACGCACGCCTAAAATTGTGCTGAAAGTGTCATAAAATGCTTCTACACACGCATAATACGCACCCCTTGTTTGGTAATCAAACCCTATAAATTGTAATTTTCTAATTTTATTACGGCCAGCGTTTCCTACTCTTATTTTTTTTAAAATGGTTTTAAACATAGAATAATATATATATTCTAATATTATTTTTCACACATAATTGCCATGACTTAAATAACCTGATCCAATAGAGAAATAAATAAATTTTCACAAATAACACTGATTTATTTACTGCTGACTTTCATCCGTCTTAATGAAACACCCTTATATATAATCCGTCTTAATGAAACACCATTTATTTGACATCCTTATGGGATCACAATAGCCGAATGTTAGTGTTAAATTGTAGCATGTTTGTGGTGTGTAATCATTTCACAACTGAAATCGACCCATGAAACAGCCATCTTTTAAAATATTTTTTGTAGCTGTGCATAATACACACCCTTAATTTTGCATATTGATTTTTTTAAATGCGTATTATACATGAAGAATTACGCTAAGTACTTTGTTGCTTTTAAATTAGACCACAAGAAAATTTTGAGAACAACTGCTTGAGGAGGTCCAAGTCTCTAAAATATTGTTTCTTTGTGAGAAGCTCAACATGTGGTTTTCTGTCTACATATGACTGCGACTCAGTTTTCTGCTATTTAAGCGGGTAAAAAAGCAAAAAAAACAGTAACATTGTTGACGAGCATTCATTTGTAGGATCACTAATCAACCCAATCCTGCAACTTCTGGTAAATGTGCATCGCATATTTGCTCTTCAATGTGTTATTCTTCGAGAATGTTCTCAAACTAAAAGAATTAACAGAGTTTTGACGTATTGAACTCCAAGATGTTTTTATGGTGTCCGATTTGTAAAAAACATTTTGGAATGTGCACACGTTTTTTTTTTTAAGTCCCTTCCCAGTATTTTTGTTTTTAAAGTAAACATTTGATAAATTTAGAAACCTCCCTTCTAATATATTTAAGCTATTCGTACTTTTTTAGTTGATATAAAACACAAATGGCCCGAAAAGTGTAAAAATGAGAATTTTAGTTTACAGTAATTTTAGTTTTAGTCTTTTCAGAAGAGAAAAAAAATCGTAAATTATCAGAAAAAAAATTGTTTTGTTTTTATGCCCTATCAGCCCTTTGTCGATACACGCACGCTTTGTTTGCTAATCATATGGCCGAATGGTTAGAACGTTCGTTTTCTGACTATGAGAACAATAAATCGATGAGACCTAGTCGCCATTCTAGAAGTACTCTTAAATTCATTCAGTCGAGGTACAAAGGGAAAAACCTCATTAAAACGACAGCCATGAACATATTTAAAGCAAAGACAGAGGGGGAAACGTTACGGCGTCTGGAAAGCAACTGAAGTCGAGATGTCAGTTCAGGACCAATAACAATACAGACAATTCTTTGGATCGAACCTACACTCACATTTGCAAAGATCTACTTTCCTGGAAGAGAAAAACTAGACGCCCGCTTAACTGTGACATTCTTCGTAGCCCAGCGTTGAGTTGGAGCACCGAAACGAACGGTAGCTTCTCCTACAAAGAGATGTGCAAGTTCGATCCCTGCTGGAGTACACATTTATCCTTATTAAGATTTCTCGAATGCGCAGGTCGGTAGACGTGATAATGTTTAAAATAAAAATGTATCCTTTTTTATTAAATGATTCTTAAATGAATGAGAAAAAGAAAGTGGGGAAAAACAGGACTAACTATAAATTGTAAGAAGACAGAATGCATGTCCAGGATGCGGGCTATGAAGTACAGATATTTAAATATCTATAAACAGGCGACAGAATATGTGGCACCGAAATCCGAAGACTCAACGGAATAGGGGAAGATTCCTCTCAAAATGTAATTAAAGTAATAAGATACAGGAAAAATCCGTTACAAACTAAAATAAAGACAGATCTAGTTCTCAATTTAGTTGTCAATTCCAGCAAAAGGTGGCGAGCTAAAACTTCCCTATACAGCTCATGGAGATAAATATTTCGTTAGAATTGATGCGATAACTCTAATTACATGTTTGGGTGTTCGGTACGCGGATTTCTTAAAAGCTCTTCATTCTTGCTGAGATGGAACGGTTGGCATGCTGAAAAGCCTCGGTTGTAGACTTGATTTTAAACTTGGACCGTTGAGAACGAATTAACATTACATGGATCACTGACAGGCTAACAGCAAGAACTGACACAATCGAGAAGTTACACGATAAATCATTCCACGAATATATTTTTTTGGAATTATTTGAATATTACTCCCAAGTTATATCGTATCTAGCAGTATAAGATACTTGAATATTCTTCTTCTTCTTCTTCTTCTTCTTCTTCTTCTTCTTCTATGTACCTTATCCCTTGAGGATGTAGGAGATGATGGCTCTCCACAATTTCCTGTCCTTTGTTGCTCTTAAGATATGCCTTTTTGTTGTCTCGCTTAAACCATTTTTCGCAATCCATTTACTCAAGCCCACAAACTGGTTTATGCATTGTTTGCCTTTGTCTCTCATATATACAAAATGTCCAATGTGTGTCAAATTTTCTACCTCTCTCCCCTTGTAATGCGCCCTAGAAATGTCAACTGTCACTTCCCGCTGTTAAGTATAAGTATCCTTTTTGTTTTCATTTTCTCTAAAACTTCGTCGATGCTCACATGTTCACTCAATATCTGTTGCTTCAAATCTCTTCTTCATCTGTGAGGAGAATGTCCAGCATTCACTGCCATATAAGGAGGACTGATATTACGTAACAGTTTAGTACTCTTTTCTTTCTGTTGCTTCAAGTGTCTACTTCATATTTGAGGAGAGTGTCCAGCATTCACTGACATATAAGAGGACTGATATTACGTAACAGTTTAGTACTCTTTTCTTTCTGTTGCTTCAAGTGTCTACTTCATATTTGAGGAGAGTGTCCAGCATTCACTGACATATAAGAGGACTGATATTACGTAACAGTTTAGTACTCTTTTCTTTCTGTTGCTTCAAGTGTCTACTTCATATTTGAGGAGAGTGTCCAGCATTCACTGACATATAAGAGGACTGATATTACGTAACAGTTCAATACTCTTTTCTTTGTTTCTGTTGCTTCAAGTCTCTTCTTCATCTGTGAGGAGATTGTCTAGCATTCACTGGCATATAAGAGGACTGATATTACGTAACAGTTCAGTACTCTTTTCTTTGTTTCTGTTGCTTCAAGTCTCTTCATCTGTAAGGAGATTGTTCACCATTCATTTTCTTATAGGAGGACAGATATTATATAACATTTAAGTACCCTTTTCTTTATTTCTAACGATTTTTTATGTTTCTTAATACTTGAAGATTACGCAATGTTTTATTTGTTTACTTGATTGTTAAAAAACGAATATGTCGATAAGACCGTTTAGTAGAAATTTTTGTCGGCTGCCTGTCTCTGTCAATGGTTTTGCAGAGATACAGGAGAATTGAAAGAAATGAAACAAATCTTTGTTTTTTTTTTCTTCCGCCTCCCCAAAAACACGATATTTTTTCCTTTCTTTTTTTTTCTTTTTTTATTCCTTTCTTTACTGAATTTTTGAACACGTAATCTGCGTCTGGTTTTTATTATTATACGTGTATATAAATGTAACTGTAGATGCATATACAAATGTTACTGTGCAGAAATGTGCCAAACACAATGAAATTTGCGTCTGTCTCGAGCATATGTTTATTTGCTTCTATATCTCTGTGGGCGAATTTGTTTCTTGTAAATATGCGTGTGTCGGTGAGAAAGGAGATTTTATATGTTTATAAGATTTTATCATATATATATATATATATATATATATATATATATATATATATATATATATTATTATCGGGGTACGCTTTCTCGTTATCAAGCGTAGGAGTAGATTTTTACGTGCTAATGAGTGCATATGCATGAACCGTTCGGGCGTGTACTTGGTTTGTATATAGTTCTTCCCATTTATATAAATACTAGCATGGGCATTTTGACTTAGTGTAATGCTTACCTCGCTAGATCAATTGCGAGTGGGTAGTGAGATCGATCCTCACTGTGTGATCCAAACTTTCGGCCTTGAGTCACATCTAACCTTCGCTTAGTAAATCTATACTATGATAATACACATAAACAAATACAGTAGTATTTACATCCGGATTAACACTTCTACGTTCGATCAGGGTGATCCCGCGTTCTGTCTAGAATCAAAATATTACTTCCCGGTTTGAAGATCCAGATTAATCATTTCCCAGAATCTACCCCGGGTATAGTTTAGCCAGAATAAACCTAGAATATGATTACCTTTTCATACTTGTCAACTCTTGTGTCACCGCCGGAAGACTTCCGGTTTTCAGATCGTTATCACCGTCTCCCGTTTCATGAGTTTTCGTGGTTAACTGTAAAACGTTGCTATTTTGCGGAGTTTGCCAATTTTTACAACATTTTCCCCTCAAATAAATCGGTGGGCTTTCTCCATTAATAGGGCTACCGGTTGAGAAAAAACATTCCTATTCAGTACGCATGTTTTGAAAGCCGTTTCGGGTCATGATTGGGCTCATTTTTAGCGGCGTTGCCGTTTTTCGACAACAGGTTAAAGCGTGTGTTACTAATAGACTGTTATTTAATAATGATTCTCTGAAAATTATATTTACAAATGTATTTGTCGTAGTTACTAAAGGATTCTCTACACTTTTTACTGAAAATAAAATGAATAAAACGTACAACAATAACATAAATAATAAGACTTTGAGACACGTTGGAATTAATGACAAGAATGTGTATTTTTCTTTTCGTGATGTCAATTATAATATTGGTATTGTGTGTGTTAAAAATGTTCTTAGTTTCATTGTCACTTTTGTTTCATAAATGTTTGTGCTTACCTGTTTCTGCTTGTTCCTGAGAATTTCGTTGTTAAGGGTAGCTTTTGAGACTGTCAACTGTGGATTTTTACGGGGCGATAGTGATACGTCTGTGTTGTTCCTTTTTACTACTTCTACTCTACTGCTCGTGGTGGAGAGGTCGTTTTTATAAAGATGAAATTTCAGATTTTAGAATGATGAAATATTTGATCTTTATTTCCAGGATGATGAAATATCCTTATCATCAACCATCACTGGTGCAAAGGTTGTTTTCAGATTGATGAAATATTATCATCATTCTGAATCATAACAGATTTGATCGATTGATTTGTTTTTTACGGCTTATCAAACTTTTTTTTTCCTTTTCATATATCTACACACCGCTATCGACATCAGTTCATACAAATGTACACAGATATACACAGGACGCAAGACCACTTCCACATTTATCAATATGTTCACAGCCCGTATATAAACATGTATCATATTTTGATACTCATAGCACGCATTTTATTTCCTATAAAATATCTCCCCAAAAATACGGTGACCAGAGTTATAATTTAGTTAATTTCGTAAACGTAGTATTTGGGATAAACTTATTGTTATATTTAGTACTAATAGGAACATATACTTGAAAAACAGGGTGGATAAAATAAGTAAAGGTTTATTGTAAAAAAAACAACAACAAAAAAAAAAACAGTACAATAAAAATAAAGGTAACAGTTATGCACAAGGTCGTCGTAAGTCAATTCAGTAGTGAATGCTACTATTGGAAGGTCGGTAGCTCAGAAGCACAGGAAAACGTTCTGTACGATTTCTTTCTTCAAAATATTGAGAGGCGTCTAGTACATCGAAGCGACTTATAAGAAACGAAATACAGTACATAGGCTATTATGTAAACTTTCACTAGAGGAGCCAGAAGGCAAAAGAAAAAGAGAGAAAACCGGTAGGGGAAGAAAGCATTTTTTATCACTCTTTCATTATTCTTTATTTATTCCTAGACAATGTAGAAAAAGAAATTACGAAGAAAGGACTAACTATCAATTGTAAGAAGACAGAATGTATGGTTGTCAGAAAAAGGAATAGAGCAAGATACAAGCTACGAATTGGAGGTAGTAAAAGAAAGCAAGAAGAAAGGACTAACTCTCATTTGTAAGAATACCTAATGTATGGTTGTTAATAAGAGGAACAGGCCAGGATGCAAGCAAAATATTGGAGGTAGTAAAAGAAAGCAAGAAGAAAGGACTAACTATCAATTGTAAGAAGACCGAATGTATGGTTGTCAGTAAACGGAACAGACCAAGATGCAAGCTACGGATTGGACGTAGTAAATGAAAGCAAGAAGAAAGGACTAACTATCATTTGTAAGAAGACCGCATGTGCGTTCATTACCAAATGGGGTAGCCCAAGATGTGAGTACCGATTTGGAGACGTCAAAATCAATCAAGTTCTGGTATTTAACAATCTGGGTAGTGTTTTAACAGACAATGGAAAATGCAACACAGATAACTAAAGATGCGTCGGGATAACGAAAGATGCTTTCCAAAAACTAAGCAAATTATTAAGAAACGGGAAAATTTCGTTAAAAATAATGAAATGCCTCAGAACTGCTATGTAATATCACTCCTCCTATATATCAATAAATACTGAACTCAGTCCGTGAACGATAATGCTACTTAGAAATTTTGAAAAGTAGAACGGACTCCCGGGGAGGTGCTTCCCAGATTACTACCATCTTAACCTCATCAAGTCGAAGATCAAATGTTATATATCCAACATAACTTCATAATATGCATTCCTTGTTTCGAACCTATACTCCCTAGCAATATCCCCATTCATTAACCTTTTACCTTGAGTAGCACTTAGGTCTTCTATTTGACGAACAATAGTGAAAAAAAAAAGAATATTTCAATATATCTTCTGAATAAATTATATTATTTTTTTATTAAAACATTTCCGAGATCAAATCATACAGTCCTATCAAATCCCTTATGCATATTTATTCGACTCAGGTATGTCGACGGGTTAAAATAACAATTCTTTTATTCTTATGGGGAACAAAAGATGTTGATGTCTCCGATTCGTAGCATGCATACGAATAAATAGCGACATGACGAATTTGACTTATCACCTGTACTTACTAAATAAGTCCTGAAACAAGGATGCGTAAACATTGAAAAATAAATAAATTAAGAATTAGTTAAAATCTAACTTCTCTAGCGATAGATTTGAAGCAAAACTCAAACTCTCGGGCGCTTAACGTGAATCACGTTTTTTCTGGGCTAATGTAGAATTTGTTTTCGTGAAATAAAATTATTTTCTTTTCTTCCTAATTAGGCCGGTTCATCGGCGAGACATGTCAAATTGAAGTTTTCTAAATTATCTTAAATATTTACCATATAAAATATAGTTAAACAAATAAAAAAGGCTTTATTCCATAGGTTTATGATTTACTGAAATTGTCAGTGATATTAATACAGAGTTTAGCTGAAATATTTCACAAGGTTTTAGAAAGCCAGGAACAGTGTTGTAATAACTGAATAATGATTCTATGAATTTATATGAGTAGGATCTTCATCAATGATCTTCCAGATGTCATCAGTTCCCAAGTAGGCATTTATGCAGATGATGTTAGCATTTACTCTTGTCTCAATAGCAAATCCGTAAGAGCTGATAAAGTAAATATGGCTGCTGCATCTGAAAAGGACCTCCAATCAGTAAAGGAAATGGCTTGTAAATTTTAATGTCTCTAAAACAAAACTGCTCTCATTTAACCACCATAAAGAAACTTTTCTGTCTGCCATCATCATGGCTGACGCTAAACTGGAAAATATATAATCTGAATACAAATATTAGTTATAAAGTTGATTAGTCTATTTAATCAGAGAGAAAGAGAGAGAGAGAGTTTATGTTTGTGTGGGGGAGTGTTTGTGTGGGGGTGTTTGTGTGGGGGGTGTTTGTGTGTGTGGGATGTTTGTGGGGGGGTTTGTGGGGGGTCTGGGTTCACGAATATCTAGCTGAAAGGCTCGTAAAAAAGCTGGCGAAAAATCCTAAAAGGAAATTAGATGAGGCCATTTTTTTAGTGGAATTTTCCCTTGTTTAGTATTTGCAAAAGCCATCAGAAATTAAAAAAAAAAACAAAACAAAACAAAAGAAAGAAACATAAGGAAAGACAATGATTTTCAACCCCTATGAACCGAAAGTTGTCGCGTATAAAGTGTGAATTCATATGCGCCGGTCTATGTAGGTGCGTACATTGAACAGACGCTTTAAGTGAAATATTTCAGCACTTTATTTTATTTATTTATTTTTTTACAGTGAGGTTCACCCTGTATAAGGTGCAGTAGCCACTCGAGATAGTGATTTTCTAAGCCCAGCTTAGATGTGGCACAAGGCCGAAAATATGGGGCATCCAGTGAGGATCGAACTCACTTTTCAGTAGTAACTGATCTAGCAAGACAAGCTTGCTAACCATTACACCACGCCGAGGTGCCCCAGTGGCCACTCGAGATAAATGGTTATAGAGTATGAGGCAGTTTACATGGATAGGAGTAGAAGATAACGTTTAACCCTAGACTTGAACAGGTTAAGATTGTAATGATGGGGGAAACGTCGTCTTAGGAGTCAGTTCTACAGAGTAGTGGTTCGCGGGAAGAAACTGTTTGAGTGGAATTTACTTCTCACGAATGGGATACTGAGGGATACTGAGTAGTTGGCTACAATGCGCGTAGCAAAGCGGGTGAAAGTTAGAATTGGCTGAAACAAGGAATGTAGTTCATCCAAGCACTTCCTATAGAAGTAACGAGAGTGTAGTGAGAGACTTGCCACATACATACCTGTAACAGAGATTTTGGAGTGTGGAAAATAATTATCCCCCTATAATGTCTCTTTTAGGCTCTATCGAGACTGGAAAGTGAAAATTGGGCAGCTTCCGCCCAAATATGACAACGGTACTCTATGATGTGGCAAGCACGAGGAGTCAGGTACTTACTGGAGCACTACAGTGAACCGACCATTTTTCTTACATACTTAGCGATGGATCGTATGTACGAGTTCCGCTTGAGGTCCCAACGCAATTCACGCATATACATAATAATACACCTAGATAAGTAGCCTTTTAACACATGTTATCAATAAGGGCAAATAATTAGGAAAAGCCAACAGCAAGCTATTTGTCATGAAAAGAAGGAGAGTAAGACGAAGGAATGTTCATGGTGATCGTAATAATTAAGAGGAATAGGGGACAACCTACCGGGAAAATGCTTATAGAATGGAATATGAACGACTAGTGGATACCTATAGACGGAAGCATAAACTCTACCTATAGACTCAAGTATGAACACGTCATACGTCTACCAATACTCAGCAATTAACCTAACCCATGTATGAATCCGACTGGCGACTACCTATAGATGCAAGTATGGATCTGGCTTGTGTCTACCTATAGATGCAAGTATCAACCCGACACGTGTCTACCTATAGACTCAAGTATCAACCCGGTATGCGTCTACCTATAGACTCAAGTATGAACTTGTCATACGTCTGCCTAAAGACACAAGTATGAACCCTACATACGTATACGTATAGACTCAAGTACGAATCAAACATGTGTCTACCTATACACTCAAGTATGTATTCAATTTGCGTCTACTTATAGACTCAAGTATGAACACGACATCTGTCTACCTATAGACAGAAGTATGAAACTAGCATGCGTCTATCTATAGATTCAAGTATGAACCGGACATGAGTATACCTACAGACTCAAGTACGAACCCGACATAGACAGAAGTATGAAACTGGAATTCGTCCACCTATAGACTCAAGTAAGTTTTCCTAAGTACAGCTCACACATTACGAAAAGCGTTATGTATATATAAGTTTTGTGATCTTAGGGTTTTTTTTTTCTTTTTAAAATATGATCAGTGGAAAATGTTATGAAGTCATTTCTAACCTTGGGTCTCCGGAAGGAAATGAGTATACAACAGAAATCAAAGGAAATAATAATAATAATAATAATAATAATAATAATAATAATAATAAAATCTCAAAAATGTTGTACATGGGAACATCAACATCCCTGTTGTAGTTGAAGCCCTAGGACTGGTTCGAAAAGATTCCAGCAGACTAATTGAAGGGATTCCTGGAAGTCCATGCCTCAAAGAGATACAAAAAATTGTTCTGACAAGTACAGCCCACACTTTACGAAGGGCTTTATCTATGTATTTTTTTTTTTTTTTTGTCAGTGGAAAGTGTCATGATGCCATTTCTAACCTTAGGTCCCTGGGCGGGACCCGGAAAGAAATGTGTAAACGCCAGAAATCAAACAAAATAATAATAATAATAATAACAATCTATAGCTGGCCACTCGCATTCGAGGATACCCATCGATTAGAGCGGCTAGCCAATCTCTATTGCAGTCGCTTGCTCAGGGACATTTGTGTTTGCTCAACACCCACAGAGACCACTTGTCGTTTATAATGCAACTACGCTCAGCAGACCTTAGTTACAGTTTCTGGGAAAGAGCGTGTTTTCTAGCTGATTAAAGCCAGCACGCTCAAAACCTTGGACACGATGACTTGTGACTTCGTGCTAACACAGCTATCAAGGATACCGTCTGCACAAATTCACCCACAAGTCTTAGGTATGGTTTTCAGGCACTATCCAAAGGTGCCACACGCTGGGATCGCCCCTCCAGACCGATAACATCAGGAAGTCTCCTTCATCCGAACATAGTGAGATTCGAACCCGTGTCTCATGGTCAGAAAGCAAGTGTCCTAACCACTTGCCCATACCACTACTACTACTACTACTAATACTAATAATAATAATTGGTATAGGATTTCTACATTCAAACAGATTATATTCTCGAGACCACCAAACCAGACATTACTATCGTTGATAAAGAAACAAAAACATGCCTCCTCATCAATGTGGCTTTTACTGGTGACCATAATATCTCGGTCAAAGAATTTGAAAAGCTTAAAAAGTACACTGTCCTCTGGACTGAGGTTGCCAGAACGCGGGATGTTTAGGCAACTATTGTCCCATTTATCCTTGGGGAGATGGGTTCTATACCAAGAGACCTAAAGACCTACATTAAGAAAATCGGAATAAAGCAGAGTGACCCATCGCTTCAGTAGTCTGCGTTGTTTGACACTGCAAATATTCTTTGAAATGTGCTATCTGTTTGAAATCTTACAAATTGGAAAACACCCATAATGCGAAATCTCCAGTTGAACAAAAGAAAAAAACGTGCGAAAGAAGAGATAATAATAATAATGAGAAAAACTTCATAAATATTAACGGTATTAATAGATATTTTAAAATAAATTAATATACGTTTTTATAGAATTGACATCATTAATGAGAATGTTTGATGATCAAAAGAATTGATATTTAGTTGCAAATTGGCGAGTTTTAGCTTTATAGAGTCAAGATGGAGTAATATATTACGGCTCGTATTGAGGAATCGGAGAGCCGAGTTCGAGTTCCAGTCGAGTTCATTGCATTCACTTACGTTGTAATACACTTGGGAAAGGCATGAATCCAACACTTCTCACCCCTGTGGATAAATACTAGAACAGACTGGGTTCTATAGCCTTGGGTGGAGAAAGACAGCTCTGAATTCAAAACTACATTTAGCCTTGGCGAAGCATATAGTATGCATTTAAGGAAAGGATCCTTCACATTGACTCGATGAGCCCCACTAAAGTCGACTGCTTCGTAGACATTTTTTTGTTTATCGATACTATTTTGACCCCTAGAAAATTCAACTGTCTATTTCTGATTTTAACTATAGGTGTCCTTTTTATCTCTAAAAATTCGTCTTTGTTCACATGGTCGGTCTATGGTATTCTTATCATCATTCTGTAGATTCCTGGATATTTACATCGACCACTAGGGATCGATATCAACCACGTGGGGGGGGCTTGCTTCATGCTATTGCCGAAATGTCGTGACCGTGACAACAAAGATGAAGATATTAGTCCGACTTAAAATTATGCAAATATAATAATGGGGTTTAAAAATATAATAATATAAATATATAATATATAATACATATATACAATACATAATATACATATATACAATATATAATATATAAAATATATATATAATATATATAATATTATAATATATATAATATATATTATATATAATATAATATATCTAATATATAATATATATCTATATATATATAATATATATCTAATATATATATAATATATATAATATATAAATATTATATAATTATCTAGATATAATTAGATATAAATATATAATATATAATACATATATACAATATATAATATACATATATACAATATATAATATATAAATATTATATATATAATATATAATATTATAATATATATAATATATATTATATATATAATATAATATATCTAATATATAATATATATATAATATATATATAATATATATAATATATAAATATTATATAATTATTTAAATATAATTAGATATAAATATATAATATATAATACATATATACAATATATAATATACATATATACAATATATAATATATAAGCAAATAAACCTGGTTGGTAGTTATATGGTTATCGATTTATTTATTTGGTATTCATTTCTTGCGTGACACATTGTTGGCATTCTTGTGCAATTTCCAACCGGAAAGATTACCTTCTGTAGAACTCTAAGATTACTATTTCCTGGCGCTGCGGAGAAAGCCAAAATAACATCTGGCATCATTCACTAATCGACATATGGAAATATTAACTTATTTCACTCTTGCGGGCGCATTCTGCTACACCTCTGCCATCTTGTGCTGTTTCTGCAAGATCACGAAACTTGCTAATGTTCGCTTTCAAATCAAGTGTATACCGACCGACACGGATACTCTTCGGCCTCGCAGCTTGAAAACATCTGTCACGGATATTAGCGCGGGTTCTTCAATGTGTTTACTGGTTAATTTACACCACAAAGTACAATGTTGAGTATTCAACAACAAATGACAATAGGAGGCTACTTTAATTCAGCAAGACTAAGGTGAAGTATCCGAGACAACTGTCTCAAATCTCATCTTCTTCTTCTTGCATCTTCTGTGTCCCCTCAGGACGTTGAAGATCATGGTCCTCCACAATTTCCTGTTCTTTGTAGCTCTTTTGTCTTTCTGTTCTCCCTTCTATTTACCATATATATCTATATATCAAGCTTGCTATGCTTTGTTTTCCTGTATCCCTCTTGCCTTCTATCATTCCAGTGAGTATCAAATTTTCTAAGCCGTCTTTCTTCATTATATGCCCTAGAAATTACTGTCTCTTTCTGATGTTAACTATAGATGTTCTTTTATCTCTAAAAATTGCGACGTTGCTCACATGTTCGATCCATGGTATTCTCAGTATCCTTCTGTAGAACTACATTTATGTTGCTTCATGTTTCTTCTTAATTAGAAGAGAATGTTCAGCATTCACTGCCGTATAGGAGGATTGATGTTACATAACATTTCAGTACTCTTTTCTTAGTTTCTAACGATTTTTCCTTAATACTTTGCTTAGCTTTTAGAAAGCATCTTTTGTTATCCCAGTGCGCATTTTTTGTCCTGTATTAAAACACGTCCCAGATATTTAAACAGTTACATTTTTTTGAATGTGGTATCTACAATTTACGCGTTGAACTGTACCTTTTACTAACAACTATGCATTCTGTCTTTTTACAGTTATTTGATAAAACGGGAATCATTTGAGGACGCGTAGCAATATGAGTCAAGCTGAGGTCTTGTCGCACATCCTGTCGTACAAATCGATACAGAACATTTATTCTCGACCTATTGCTATCAGTGTTTGGAGTCAATTTCAGAGTACAAGAGCAAGAGGTTCAGACTGAGAGAAAGTAACGGAAGGAAGATTAATTACTCTTTTAGACGAAGATGACAAGTCAAAGAAAACAGTTGTCTATAAAACTGACCATCTCGCGAAAAGAAAAACAGGATGCAGGAAGTGGGCCTCGCAGAACGGACACAGACGATAGCTGCTGAACTGCACACCCTCATCACTTACGCTTCAACTCTACTTATAGCAGTAAGTTGCTACCTAAGAATAAAATCTGGTTTACTGCTAGAAATTGTTTTGTTCCTCACTCGTGGGTAACGATCGGCCGAAGGGTAATTTTAAACCGCAAGCGTTTGACTGGAAGAAACTGCACCCTGTCAACGAACCTGATGTCTATTCTGAGCTGCAACGCAACAGATGCAAGAGGTTTCTAAGAAAATTGCTTTAATAGATACTTAGTACCAAGGTTGTCTTAAATACAGTAATAACATTGGGAAAATGTGACAAAATTCTACATTCTACGAATCCAGTTATAAAAAAAAAACAATATGATGATCTCACGTCTCTGGATTCGTAAATAGTTATGAGAAAATAGCTAAAATTTTAATTTCTCTTTACAAATGAAGAAGAAACTTAAAGCAACATAAGTTTGGTTCTACAGCAAGATGCTGAGAATACCAGGTCCTTCTAAAATATACCTCAACTCTATAGTTCAGGTTAGAACTATAGAGTTGAATTAAACCTATAGTTGAAGTAAATCTCTAAAAATTTTATTTACTATATATTTTTTCTCAATATTAGTTGATAAGTTCGCCTATCGTCCGGTTCACACTCCTCCCAGATCTTTTGAACGGGGGAAGATGTTTATTCATTGTTTCCTGTTTAGGATTCGGTTTCTGTTTATTTATTTATTTATTTTCCTCAATAGGAGTAGATTGGTTCGCTTATCACCCGGTTCACACTCCTCTCCATTTATCCCTTGTTTCCTGTTTAGGATATGATTTCCGGTTATTTCTAAAGTATTTTCCTTCTCTTTCATTTCAAGAGGTCCCTTGTGTCTAAGTGGTATTATTGCCTTGAGTGGGGTGAATTGATTAAAAAAATACTATGGCCTAAACATGTGAGCAACAACGGAAACAAAAAAAACAAAAAAAAATTATACCTAAGATCAGGAAGAGGCTGTTGAAATGTCGGGCGCATTATTTAAATATTTTATTATCTCTCCTAAACCCTGTTCTGTTATTAATTTACCCATGCTCGCTAGCTGAGTTATACGTTGTTTTCATCTGTCCTCTTGCATTCAGTCTGTCCTGAGAGCATCAAAATTCCTAAGCCAAAGATTTTCCTGTTTCTTAATTACTTTGCTTAGATTTTGGAAGACATCTTTCGCTATTCCACTGCATCTTCAGATCTGTGTCGCTTTTTTCGTCTTCTGTTAATACGTTTCCCAGATATCTACATTCTTTCTTGATATGTAAATCTTTGAATTTGGCATTTCCAATTTAAAATTCCCATGTTGGGTTTTTCTTTTTTGCTGACCTTCTGTCGTTTTATAATTGATATTTAGTCATTTCTTAACGCTTTCCTTTTTTTCAGTCTGTAGGAGTCCCTGTATTTTACTTTCTGCGTCTGCTATCACCACTGCCATCATCGGCATATCTTATGTTTAGATTTTGGCGCCAATAATGAATTCTGGCAGGAATTCTAATTCACTCAGAATCACCTCACAGGTTGAATAAGTCCGGTGAGAAGATACATCCATTTTTAGAACCTTTTTCTGTTTTATATTTACTGAATTTATTTTCTATCTGTATGCAGTTGGTTTGCTGCGAGTATAGATTCTGGTTTCTTTTAATATCCTTCCCAAAAAATGTCATGGTTATCTAGAAGTTCCAAAAGTTCTTTGCGGCATACTTTATCGAATGTTTTTGCATAATCTATAAAACATAGGTATATATCCATTTGCATTTGTATTGCTCTTTCTTATAACATTCTGAGCATAAATATCGCATTCCTTGTTCTAGTGTATTTAACTCAATGAATATGATTTATTTTAACTACGCTTTCTTTTCCTCCACACAGAGAAGAGTTATTATGTTTTGCCTACTCTATACTTTTTTAGGATATTTCTTTTTTTTTCTTTTTTTCTATGAATGTTTTTCCGTCACACTGGAATCCATCCTTGCAGAAGCAGAGGATTCTGTTTCTTGTACATCCTTGTTTGAATTGGAACCTAACTACACTACAACGATATATGAGGCACATAGTCATATTTCGGTCTGGGTTGGTTATTTTGTCTCTGGTTACTAATATAGTTTTGGCAAAAGCAAATAAATAAACCTGAAGTATAAATAGATTGGCTACAATCAAAAGCCTCATTTCACTCGTTTCTCAGCTGACATTTTTGCGTAAAGAAAATTCTGATCTCTCGTCAGGAGTTTTAAACGAACCGATTTCCCTACCGTTAATTCCTTCCTTGCAACTTCATCCTGACAATAACGATAATGTACAAGAACTTAATATGTGTCACTCTGTCTTCATTAAAACATTTTGAACATATTCACATAGTTTTAGGTAGCAAAAAAAAAAGATAAACAAAACATTCAAAATTCGTTATCATTCATAAATAAACTGATAAAAAATAATCTCAAGTGGGAGACCAGAGTAAAAAATAAAAGTGGCTAAAGTTTATGTAAAGAATTGTTTCCCAAACATTTTTTGACAACGAAACTGAATTGTTTGCGCCTAGTGACCCAAACCTAAAAACTTAATTTAGAAATTAATGTCTCTCTCTTAATAACTACACAGACCTACAATTTTCTTGTTTTTTTTTTTTTTTTAGTTTTTTTTAAATGGGGCATAGGATGTTTTGGCTGATTTTAATCAGATTTGCGACGCTGAATCCAAAAATAACATCCATTTTCCGCTATTAGCATTACTTTTCCTTCTTTAGAATACTATATCCTACGTAAAAATGGTCATGAGTGGGTTAGGTTGCTGTAAATATGAAGAAAATAAATATCTATTTGGAGCTTAAACTCAGCCTTCGCGTGAAATAAAACACGACTTCCGAAATTCGAAGTAAATATAGCACAATCTTATTCTTCTATGTGCCGTGTCCCTTCAGGACATGGGCGACCATGGTTCTCCAAAATGTCTCATTCCTTGGGGCTCTTACTAATTTCTCTACTTTTGCTAAGGTTCTCTCGTTCTGCTATCCATTCCAACAAGATAGATAAATTTTCTCGCTCCCCTCCTCACTATATCCTCTGTTTAGCTTTTCAAGTCCACCTTCCTCATTAGGTGTCCAAGTAATTTCAGCCGTCTCTTTCTGGTTTTGCCATTTTCTTTAGGACTTTCTCGTTTCTTGCTTGCTCCAAATTCTCAGTATCCTTCTGTAGAAACACATTTTTATTGACTTCTGTTTACTCCTGGGGAGACTGTCCAACAATCAATGCCATATAAGAGGATGGATATCACATGGTAATCCAACACCGTTTTATTTGTTACTAACGAATTCTTTTCTCAGCACCTTACTTAACTTTTGGAATACTTCTTTCATCAGGATGCTTCTTTCACTCGGATCTCGGTGCCACATTTTTCATCCTCCGCTAAAACACATCCCTGATATTTGAACTCCTGCACCTGATTGATGTTTATATAGGGTGGCGACTGAAAAAGTGAAGAGTTTGAAAAAGACATAGTTTCAGGTTTTTTTTTTTATTTTCTTTGTTTTTACAGGTTACAGAGCATCCTTTGGAGATTAAAATGGCTATGTATTATGTCCAGTAACGAGTAAAACTTATTGAGTTTCTTCTATTCCAGTCAACCGGCAACATTTAATGTCAGAGTATCTTCTAACGATGAGATGATTCGAAACCTAATCGCCCGGTTTGAAAGAACTGGAAAATAATGGCAACATTTTAATGTCGGAGTATCTTCTAGCGATAAGATGATTCGAAACCTAATCGCCCGGTTTGAAAGAACTGGATCAGTCAACGATCTTCCGGGAAGAGGTCCTAAGCGCACTGACGCAGCAATGGAAGGTGTACGGCAGAGTGTCCTTGAGGATCCATCAGCTACTACCTGTCGTTGCTCTGTTCAACTAGGCATCGCTAGGACATCGCTTTCAAAGATTCTGGATTTAAAAATGTTTCCAAACAAGATTCAAATGGTTCAAACTTTAGTACCCCAAGATACTAATGCGTTTGTAAAAGTTATTTTTGTTTTACATCATTCAGTCTTTCAGTGGCCACCTTATAAGTCCAATTCGTAAGTCACACCTTGGCCTTTTGATCTTGATGCTGACAATAGAGGCTGCGACAGAATTACCCTCCCCAACATATACCTACCACACATACCTCTTATTGTCTTAACATTACGTGAGACGTATTTCTGACAGCTATATGTGAGGAGGTATTTCTGTCATACGCTGTACTTTTTGTCTTCTTGGGGCTCTTAGACGTGCTTTCATGACTAGCAAGCTTGATCGCTACGTCAATTACGACTGAGTAGTGAGTTCGATCCTTACTGGGTGCTCCACACTTTCGGCCTTGAGCCACATCTGAGCTACGCATAGAAAATCATTTCAATATACATTGGTATTAGATTTTTAAAGTTGTTATTCCTCCCCCTCCCCACAAAAATTTTTACAGATGGGGACTAGTTAGGACTTCATAGATACAATGCGGTATTATGGTGATTGTAGTCAGAATGGTAAGAACTGTGTTGTTTTGATGTAAGGAATATTGTTGCTTTTTTGGTCTGTGATTGTGGCTAGCTAACTATAAATATAAGACAAATGAAGATCAGCCTTCCTCAATCCCCCTCTTGGCCTTGTGCCATATTTTCTGTTATTTATGGAAATAAATATCACTTTCTGTCTTCTTGCAGTTGGTAGTTAACAGTTCAAAAAAAAAAAACTTCCTGGTGTGGATTTTGTTTGTTATCTCAGATTTCTTTGCTGTTTTTTTTTTAATGTAAATCTAATTTTTCCGAGAAAGAGAGAGAAAAACTTTTATTATTTCTTTGTCAATGCGTAAATTATCATTAAATTATTTTCAGTTATTATTCAGCAAACAATTTGTTTTTTTTTTTTTTTTTTTTTGTTTGTTTGTTTTTGTTTTTTGGGGTTTTTTCTATAGTTCCGTTTCATTCACATTCTAATTTTCCTGTTCATTAATCATCTCAAAGGTCTTTATTTTTAGATATATGAACAGTAAAAGTACTAAAACCTTCAAGTTATAATGATTGGGAAACAGATAAGAAAATGGAATCAACATATGTTCAGCGTCTGCAGAAGAGAAAGTACATTTTATTTGGTAGACACTAAATTCTGACATCCGTTATTTCCGGTAAAAAAAAAGAAGTATTTCGTGCTTAACTATATCAGCATCTCTTTTTTTTTTTTACTGTAGCTCGTCCAATACACACAATACAAGACTCAAGAGCTACTGGGACCCTTATTCTATGTGCCTGTTTCTTCAGAACGTGGGTCATCATGGCTCTCTACAAGTAAGTTTTTTTTTTCTTTCTTTCCCCACTAGTCTGAATCTATTTGCACAAGATAGCTTGGCCGGTTCTCCGTGTTTCCCTTGGTCCTTCAGTACGTCCTGTGAGTGTCAAATTCTCCAAGCCCTCTTTCTTCATTATATGTCCTAGAAATTTTAACCGTCTCCTTCTGTTTCTAATATAGGAGTCTTTTTCTGGTTTTCATTTTCCTTAAAAATTACACGTTGGTCAACGTTTTTGCCCATGGTATTAGTATCCTCTTATAGAACCACATCTCTGTTGCCTGGAGTCTCCTCTTTATAAGTTAGGGATTTTTTTAAATATTCACTGTCATATAGAAGAATTGATATTACATTGCAATTATGACACTTAATAATTTCATGATCAGATGGATTTTTATGATACCAAGGTTGTTTTTTATACGTGCACGAATCTGAAATGTTTTAATTTTGATCTCGTAAAATTCAGCTTATCTTTTCTCTAAAGAAATTCGTCTTATTTTCATCTATTGATTCTATTTTGTTGGTAAATAATTAATAATAGTTATATTTCCTTGGTTAATAATAACAATTCTACTTTATTAGTTAATAATAAGTATTTATTTTTATGATTATAATTAATAATATATTTTAATTTAATAAAACTTTTCTTATTTTCATCTCATTTCTCATTATTGGTTAACAATTTCAATTTAATGGTTAATAATTAATAACAATTAAATTTTATTGGATGATACCAATTTTTATTAATAATTAATACCAATTTTTATTTTATTGGTTAATAATAACAAATTAATTTTACTTGTTAATATTTAATAACAATTCAATTTTATAATACAAAACAATCCTCTTTGTCGAAAAGATTCTATAATACATATGCATGGCTTTGGTGTTTATATACGGGGAAATCTTCCAATGGCAAGAGGTCGTCTCTTGAGTCTCCGGATGATTCTTTCGTGTGATTTCGGCTTTCTTTATCGCACTTAATACAGGGTCATCAGTAAGAGGAAGAGCCCGAAATGCGATTTGCAGGTCAGGAACACTAGAATCAAGCAGACGCGGAAGTTTAAATATCTGGAAAGCGTATTGACAGAGGACGTAAGTGCGACACTGAAATCTGTAGACGTATTGGGAAGGCCAAGAACACATTCCAAAAGCTGGGCAGAGTATTGCGAGACGAGGATTTCTTTGGTAACGAAGAAAAGAATACTGAGCTGTTACATGACATCTGTCCTTCTTTACGGCAGCGAATACTGGACGATTTCCTCAAAGATGAAGAAGAGACTCGGGGCGACAGAGATAGGGTTCTACAGAAGGATGCTGAGGATATCATAGACCGAGCGTGTGAACAACGATGAGGTCTTAGATAGGTTGCAAACAAGGAGGAGGCTTATACTTAACATCAGGAAGAGGCAGCTGAAGTTTCTGGGGTGCAAAATAAGGAAGGAAGGCCTGAGAGAATCTGATACTCACGGGTCGAATAGAGGGAAAGAGAGACAAGGGAAAACAATGCGTGAAATATCTGGCGGGCTTAAGGAAGTGGATGGTAGAATGTGGTCTGGGGGAGGAAGCAGAGGGAAGGAACTTGTTGAGGGCTGCAAGGGATAGGGGGAGATGGAGAGCCATGATCGTCTACGTCCTGAAAGGACATGGCACATAAAAAGAAAAAAGTTAGCTACCTTCATTTTTATCGCTTCCCTTCTCACGACTGCAACGTATCAGACAAAATATCTGACAACATATAAATGACTCTTTCTCTGTCTGTCGGTCTCTTTCTCTCTCTCTCTCTCTCTTTCTCTCTCTTTCTCTTTCTCTCTCTTTCTACATTCATATGTAAACATTTTTGCGTTTAGTGATTTTAATGATCATCATATCAAGTGGGTTGATCATTCAAATGTTAGCGACGTTACCGGTAATCAGATTTTCAATTTTTCCATTACTTAATCTCTAAATCAAATAGTGGATTTCTCTAATAATTCTCATCGACATGCTTCTTTAGTTGATTTGTTCTTTTTCTCTCTTTCACTCTCTCTCTCTTCTCTCTCTCTCTCTCTCTCTCTCTCTCTTGGTTTCTGTCGAGCATCGCAATTCTTGGCAATACGGATCACGCTCTAGTATCTGTTGATATTTCTTTTGAGTCGTCTATTAAAAAGGAACCTCCTTGTTTCTGTTTACTTTTGCTTTTATGGCATATCAACCTCAATGGCTTATTTAATGCGACAAAATTTTATTGGTGTAATATTTTTTCAAAAATATATTGTTGATAATTTTTTTTTTTTCAAAAATGCATTGCTGGAAAAATGTTTTTTTCCAAAATTGTATTGCTGGTAATATTTTTTCCAAAAATGTATTGCTGGTAACTTTTCTTTCAAAAATGTATTGCTGGTAATATTTTTTCCAAAAATGTATTGCTGGTAACTTTTCTTTCAAAAATGTATTGCTGGTAATATTTTTTACAAAATATATGGCTAGTAATTTTTTTTATTTTCAAAAATGTATTGCTGGTAATATTTTTTTCAAAAATATATTACTGGTAAATATTTTTTAGAATAATTTTCTGTCTTTAAGAACTCAAAGGAACTGTTTGAGCTTTCTAACTCTTTTTGGCAAAGTACTATTGGCTCAAATCAATTTTGTATTGGTTAAGCATCTCATCTTGCAGGCTCTTCTTACAGACAAGCAATATGGCTTTCACTTCTCTAGTCCAAATGCTGATGTGTTAACGGTTACTGCTGAAACAGTGTCAAGTTTTAAATAATAATGGTGAAGCTCCGGCTGTTGCTTGGGATATATCGAAGGCATGCTGGTTTTGGTTATGGTATTTCTGGGAGAATTTTTGATCTGAGAATGAAATCGCGAAATTAAAGTTGTCTTGGACGGCCACTCTTCTAGATCTTAATTAATACAGGTGTTCCCCAGTGCGCTATCATTATTTTCATCAACGACCTTCCCGATGTCATCAATTCTCAATCACACAATTATTCTTAATGGTAAGAGTGATCGGTTCGATAAGGTCAAATTGGCAGCTGATCTAGAAAAATGACCTACAATCTGTTGTTAACTGGGGAAAGGAATGACTCGTTAATTTTAACACCCCCAAAAGGAAACTGTTCTGTTTTAATCGTCTGAGAGATCCCCTTTTTACCTTCTATCAGCATGGCTGATGCTAACCTCCCGGAGATTAAATCTTTGCGCTTCTTAGGCTCAGGTTTTTCACTATGTCAATGGAAAGATTATATTGAATCAATTGCTAGGTCAGTTACTAGGAAAGATGGTTCAGTGTGTCAGCCTAGACAATTTTTTTTTAGCCAGAATCAATCTTATATATTTATAAATCTGCCGTTCGTTCATGCATTGAATATTGCTGTCACATCTGGTCTGTAGATTCGGCTATGTATTCAGAGATAGTTGATAAAATCCAAAGAAAAATCTACAATATTACTGATCATGACTTGGCATCTCGGCTTCGGTCATTTTTCTCACCGTTGAAATCTAGCTGGCCTGTACGTTTTCTATAAATATTTCCAAGGTCATTATTGTGAACCTGTAGAACGTAGACTTTATTAATTTAAGCGCAGTACTAGATTGGCAGCATGATCTCATTTTACAGTTGAACTAACTAGATGCAACCGTAAGTTCTATGCTAACAGTTTCTTCTCTCGCACTTCTCGCTTGTGGATCTCTATTTCGGCTTCTTGCTTATCAATCAATTTTGATCTTCAAAAATTTAAATGCAACGTCAATCGTTATCTATTGTTCCCTCTTCTTAATAATGATTTATTTTTTTAATATTCTCTCACACTCAGTAATCCCTTGCGTCTTAGTGGCTTTATTGCCTTACTTGGGGAGAAAAATTGTTAATAACTAATAACAGTTTTGTTTTATTGGTTAATAGTTTCTCTTGTTTTGCTCTAATGTTGCCAACATTTCCCTTATACATTTTATTTAAAAAAAAAAACTCACATGACCTGAAGTCATCCGCAAAGACTTTTTATTAATACACTTCTTTTGTGAAATATATACAAAATCTATAATGAGTTTCTCAGAAATTGGAAAGAAGAAGAAGAAGAAGAAGAAGAAGAAGAAGAAGAAGAAGAAGGTGGTAATGATGGTTTTCGTTTGTGGTGACGGTAGTGTTATTGCCGATGAATATATGACATTATATAAAGATGCCACCGACAGTGACGGTAGCGACATAAAGATGGCGAGATTTCTAGACTAAATAACAGGATGTGGAATAACAAGTCAATTAAACTTAAATGCTAAAGCACTTGGTAAGGCAACGCTCAAATTTCGTGAAAAAATATCCCAAATCTTTTTTCTTTCACGTTTTAATTGCGGACAATTTTTCTGTCAAGATTTTACGCATGAGGATGCTTTAAATTTTTAATTGTGTTTATCCGTTGGTTTTAGAAATGGCACCGCTACGAGAGATCAACAATAATAAGAGACCGCAAAATATATCTTCCTGAGAACGTATGTATCAGACTTCTTCTTCTTCTTCTTCTTCTTCTTCTTCTTCTTCTTCTTCTTTGTGCCGTGTCTGTTCAGAAAATTGGCCATCATGGCGTTCAACAATATCCTGTCCTATGAAATGTTGTCTTTTTGATGTCTCTCCTATAACTTTTTCTGCCATGCATTTACTCAAGCTCACTAACTGATTTATGCGTTGTTTTCCTCTGTCCCTTTTACCTTCAATATGTCCTGTGGGTGTTAAATGTTCCAAGCCCTCTTTCCTCATTAAGTGCCGTATAAATTTCAACTGTCACTTCCTGGTGTTAAGTATATATATCCTTTTTGTTCCTATTGTCTCTAAAACTTCGTCGTTGCTCACATGTTTGGTTCATTTCTATTGCTTCAAGTCTCTTCTTCATCTGTAATGAGATTGTCCAGCATCCACTGCCATATATGGTGGTTGATATTACGTAACAGTTCAGTATTCTTTTCTTTGTTTCTGTTGCTTTAAGTCTCTTCTTGGTCTGATTAGTTCTTCTTAATCTATTAGCTCGAAATTAAAGCTAAAATAAAAGCTTCAAGGCGGGATGGGGAAAGTGGAGAGTCATGATCGCCTACGTCCTGAAAGGACACGGCACATAAAAAGAAAAGAAAAGAAGCTCTTACTTTTGCAATAAGAATTTCTTACAAGTCCTGATCTCTTTCAAGAGCGTCTAAGAATTTCCATATTGTCGGATGATGAGATGACACCTGTTTCAAAAAAAGACCTATCATCCTTCAGGGGTGTTATTAGTTCTAGGTAAATGACCATTGACTCTCTCAATGCAAGACAACATACGTATTTCAAACATAGGTATTTCGAATAATCATTTATCATTTAGAATAACTGTCCTTTCGATTAATTTTCATTCCAACAATTTACAATACGAATAAATGGTTTTCGAATAAGTGTTTTCAAACAATTTTCTCGATACGATACATCGGACCATAATGTGGTATACAAGGTAAGAGAGCTAATAGACATAAGTTACTCGCTGTTTCGTACTGTTCCTCTTGCCTTCACTGTGTCCTGTGGGTGTTAAATTCTCCAATTTCTTCATTATCTGTCCTAGTAATGTCAACTGTCTCTTTCTAACCATACTTCTTCGCTGTTCACATGTTCCCCATTCATGCAATTTGCAGCATTCCTCTGTGAAACCATTTCTCTATGGTCTCAATCATCCTCTTTGTTTATGCAGAAATTGTCCTGCATTCTCTGTCATATAGATGTTAAAAATAGGCTAAAGAATGTGTTCAGTATATTCTGCGAGTGTCAAATTCTTCAAGCCCTATTTCCTTTCATTTGATGCTTTCTGTTATGGTGAAACACACCTATTCTATAGTTAATAGACTCTCCCACCTAATATAAGTAGGAGTAGTAAGAGAAACGAGGGTCAGTCGATGTCGGACGACCGGCTGAACGGTTGAACTCTCTGCCTTCGGGCGGGGAGGAACCCGAACGAGGCTACGCCGAAGGGCGGAGTCTCGTTCGGGAAGGTAAACCGACTCTGAACCCATTTATACGGGTTCAAAGGGTATATTTTGGCCGAGACCACGGGCTCGGAGATCCCACGTTAAACCGGCCTTGTGCCACATGACACCCTTGTGTGCGGTGACTAAATACTAGTCGATGTCTGACGACAGTAGTCGACAGTTAGTCGAATACGAAATTAGTCAGCGACCACAACAAGATTACTCTGCGTAATACCTATTATATCAAGTTCCTAACATTTTGTCGAACTATTTAGGACCGATTTAGTACAAATACAAACCTCCACTGCGAAATAACTCCACAGCACTTTCTGATTCTAAGTAAACGTCACCTTTTTTTTTCGCATTTTCCTTAAAACTGCCAAATTGTCCACATATTCCGTCAATGGAATTTTCAGTATCCTTCTATAAAAACATATCTCTGTCATCTCAAGTTACCTCTTTATCTGTGAGGAAATTGTCCAGTATTTACTGTCATTTCGCCCCAAGCAAGGTGGAAGTGTCACTAGCACACAAAGTGTTACAGAGAGTAACATTACAGAGAGTAGCATGCAAGGGGTTACAGAGAGTGAGAGCAAGAGTAAAGAGGGGTGCTTGAGGAAAGGATAAAGAGAAGCACGGGGATCAGGATCAAGGCATCAGAAGATGTCGATTGACATTGCATTTGAATATTTGAAGATTATATTTATCAGGGAAGCAAGTAAGAGGAAGGGAATTCCACTGTCTGGAAGTGCGAGAGAAGAAGCTCTTGGAGTAGAAGCAGTTACATATAAAAAGAGTGTTATTACATAGCATTGCAGCACTTTTCTGCTTTTCTAACCTAAATTTCCTTAATACTTTGTTTGCTTTTAGGATGTGTCTTTTGCTATTCCAAATCGCCTTCGGCTTTCGGTGTCATATTTTCCGTCCTCTGTTAAAAAAAATATTATCAGATATTCAAATGTTCGTATTTGATTGATTTTGACGTCCCCAATTTGTAGGCCATATCTTGGGTTGTCCCTTTTGGTAACAACCATACATTCTATCTTGCCTTGTGATTAAAACATTCACTTTCTGACCATGAGACTCTGGTTCGATTTGTAAGGAAAGTGATTTGTTGATGTTATCGGTTTGGAGGAGGCGATCTCAGCGTGCGGCACCTTTGAGTGAAATTGGGTAGACGGAACTCCTTGCGAGACATCGATAGTTGTGCTTGCACGAAGTCACAAGTCATCGTGACCGAGGGTTTGAACATGCTGGCCTTGTTCAGGCTGCTGATCACGCTAGATAGACGCGCTCTCTCACAGAAAATGTAACTAAACATAGTTGCAGTATAAACCACAGGTCGGCTCTCTGGGTGTTGAAAAAACAAAAAAATGTGCCTGCGCAGGCGTCTGCAACAGGGATTAGCTAGCCGCCCTAGTAAACGGGCATCTTCGGATATGAGCAGCCAGCCTTTATTTATTTAGAGATTCTATATTCTTACAATTGATAGTCCCTTCTTTCCAATTTCTTTTTCTTCTTTGCCGAGGAATAAATAATAAAGAATGATAAAATTCTCTTCTTCCCCTACCCAGCCTTCTCTCTCTCTCTCTCTCTCTCTCTCTCTCTCTTTTTTTTTTCTCTTTTTTTTTTTTTTTTGGCACCTTGGGATTTCTAGTGGAAGATTATTTTTGCAATCTATAAAGAAATAATAGATTTTTATTTATTAAACCAACAGTTTTACCGTCCTGGGTAAGTTGATAAACCACATTCAGCAGCAAGGCCTCTGATCAGGAGGCTTTGAGGAGCGTGGAAACACCTCTTAATTGCTGGTTTTCCCAGGTCCACCCTGGCTCGGGGTGGTAGCATCTGTTAGGGTCCCAGCTATGGGCAAATAATTGACCCAAACAGTGGTCAAAAGACTATGAAAGTGTAAAAATAGGTTTTAATACCAGCAATATATTTTTTCTAAAAGATTATTACCAGGAATAAATTTTTGAAAAAAAAATATTACCAGCAATACATTTTTGGAAAAGAAAAATCTTGTTGGCATTAAATAACCCATTCAGCTTGATATGCCGTAAAACAAACCAAACCAATCAAGAAGTTTTATTACTTTAACTTAATTTTAGTGGATACAGTATATTTACTTGTTTTTTTCTTTTCTTTTTTCTTTTTTTTTTATCTACAGGCCTGAATATTCGAGAAATCTTATTAAAGATAAATAGACTCTCTCCGATAGGATTCGAACCTGCGTCCTCCGAAGAGAAGCCATGAATGGATCCTGATAAACGCACTGGTACTTTGGGATAAGAATATCGTGAAAATGGAACTGTGGTACCAAAACTAGGCAAGCTTCTCACTGCTCTACTTCAATAGAAAGCGCTTGGAAAGCGGTCGTCCTCGAGTATAGAATCCAGAGGTTGGCAGTGAATATTTCGGAGACAGTAGGAAAGCATAGTGGAGGTTCGCAGTGGATATCACAACAGAGTGTAGTTCATCTTCCTCCTGGTCGCCTTTGGTCCTTCCGGTAGAGGAAACAAGATGGCCGCCTTTATACACGACGAATACAGTGTTGGGCGGCTTCTGATTGGTCAACCTTCCATTGGTCGACTATAAAGGGAAATAAGTCATTCTGACTCGCTCACTAGTTATACATAATATACCCCAAAAACTGTAACACTGCATTCCTTGGTTCCGCCAGTTAGAACCTTCACGGCCAGGACCCGCCATGCCACCCACATTGTGGCAAACCAGCTACATTCCTTCCGTATTCCATTGGTGAGAAGTAAGTTCCACTCGTACAGCTTCTTCCCACGAACCGTTACTCTGTGGAACTGACTCCCAATAGTATGTTTCCCCGATCACTAGAGTCTTAACTTCCTATCCGCATAAACTTACTGTAACTCTGTAAACTCGAATGGCCTCTGGGCCTCGTATGAGGTTAATATTTCACTTAAAGCGTCTCAATGTCAGCGTCTACACAGGCCGGTGCATATGTATTTACACGCGTTTTTGTGAATGTGTGAGGCTACTTGCAGGCCTTTTTCAATTAAACTATATACACGACAATTTTTGGCTCATTCTTTTCTTTCTTTCTTTCTTTCTTTCTTTCTTTCTTTCTTTCTTTCTGACATGACAGAATAAATCGAGAGAAATTACCAAACAGGGACACAACTTGTCCCCTTTCGTGACTGGCGCACTTGAGACTATTTTCAGGAGACTTTCTGCCTCTCAAGACGCTTTCGAGATACATGACATCATTGGGAGTGTGTAGGTGGCAGCGCTACTTGTAACGACTCATGTGCTGAGGGAATTATCGTGTCTCTATGCTGCTGGTAGGATCTGAAATATAATCATCTTCACCCGGCCGTAACATCTCAAATAATAATGACTATACCCACAGACATAACAAGGTAGCGACATATGTGCACTGGAAGATATGCAAGAAGCACAGAATCGAAACCACTGACAGATGGTATGAGCGCCAACCAGACACAGTAACCCAGAATAACGATGTAACTATTCCCTGAGACATGTCAATTCAAACTGACATGGAAATAAAAGCCAACAGACTTGATATTATCATAAAAGACAAGAAATTCAGGAACTGTATGCTTATTGACATAGTAGTACCATCTGAGAGAAACACCTTCATGAAAATTACCGAGAAATTGTCCAAATACAAGGACCTGGAGATCGAGATTAACAGGATGTGGGAGATGAAGTCTGAGACTGTACCAATAGTAATCGGAGCTCTGGGCCTCGTGAGAAAAAAAAGAATGGACAATTTTACTAACAGTGTCCCAGGTAGCATCAACATATAGGTTACCCAGAAGATCGCCTTACTAGGGACATCCACTAAGAAAAGTGCAAGGTAAGGAAGAAAAAATCGAATCTTTCTACTCTATGCTAGACAATACCCAGGGCCATTTCAAATCGCAAGAAGTCATAATTATCATCCGAGACCTGAACGCCGGAAAATTCGGACAAGGAACCCGCAACGAGCGTAGAGAAAAATGGATCCAATGGTGCACGACCAATGACCAGGTAATAGCCAACGTATGGTTTCAAGAACAACCGAGACGATTATGGATATGTTAGAGCCGCAGAGGAGAAACTAAAAACTCAATTGACTACATAACTACCAACAAAAGATTCAGGAATGCAATGGTTCACTGCAAAACCTACCCAACTGCCGATTGCGGAAGCGACCATCATCCTGTTATATGTAAACTAAGAGTGAAACTACGGAAACTGAAGAAGCCTAACACAGCATTCAAATTGCAATATAACAAATTCTTGATAAAGCCGTATTTGAAGGGAAAATATATGGACAGTGTGAAAAGAAGATACGAGGGACACAATGGGAATGAAAACTCAAAATGCGACGCACTTAGAGAAACTTTAGTGACATCAGCAAAAGATATCATCCAAGAGGAGAATGGACGAAGAAAAAAAAACGAAAGGATCACTGGTGATATTCTCGACATGATGCAAAGGAGACAGAAAAATCTGTCGAGATACAGAATGGAATGCAGAAAACTACACAACAAAATGGAGGCAGACTAAAGAAGAAGGGCTAAACAAATAATGTAGAGAAATTGAGAGATGGAATACAACCAACAAAGGAGATATGCATAAACAAATAAGAGAACTAAGAAGACAGAAGACATGGTCGTCAACAGTTTGCATAAAATCCAAGGATGGAACGCTCATATTAGAAAAGGAAAAATTTCTTCAGCACTGCAACGAATATATTGGAGAACTCTTCGACGACGAAAGAGAATAACCGGTAATACACAGAACTACCGACGGGTCGGAAACTCTAAAAATCGAAATAGAAACTGCATTGGCGAAATTGAACATAATGCTGCAGGGCTAGACAGAATGCTGACAATCTTAGATGATTTTGTTATAGACAAGATTACAGAAATAATAAATGAAATCTACAACATTTGTGATATACCAGAAGACCTAAGTAGATCTATTTTCATAGCACTGCCTAAGAAAACTCTATCGGACAATCAGCCTAAGGAGCCACATAACAAAACCCCTCATCCGTATTCTGATGAATAGAACGCACAGCAGAATCAGGCCATGGATAGGACAAGAACAATGCGGGTTTGTTAAAGACAGCGGGATAAGGAACACGATATTCATGCTCAAAATGTTATCAGTAAGAGCAATGCAAATGCAGAAGGACGTGCACTACGTAAAGGCGTTCAATAAAGTACGCCACAAAGATCTGATGGAACTGTTCGGCAACCTTGATATGTTTGGAAAAAAATATTAGAATAATGAACCTCTACTGGCAGCATACGGATAGAGACTAAGTTCAGCAGATATACAAAAATAGAAAGGGGCGAAAGGCAAGGATGTGTCTTCTCACCGGACTTATTCAACCTATACAGTGAGGCAATTCTGAGAGAACTAGAAATCCTACCAGGATTCAGCATTTGCGGCCACAATCTTAACATAAGATACGCAAATGACACAGTGCTGATAGCAGACACGACAAGGAAATTACAAAACCTCCGACAGAATGTAGCGAAGGAAAGTGAGAAGACGGGACTAAGCATAAGACAAAATACATGTTCATCAGTAAAAAAGATGAGCCCGAAATGCGATTTACAGGTCGGGGGCACTAAAATCAAACAGCTACGGAAATTTAAATATCTGGGAAGTGTTCTGACAGAGGATGGTAAGTGTGACACTGAGATCCGTAGACGCATTCCAAAAGCTGGGCAGAGTATTGCGAGACAGGAGGATTTCGTTGGTAACAAAGAAAAGAGTACTGAACTGATATCTGTCCTTCTTTACGGTAGCGAATATTGGACGGTCTCTTCAAAGATGAAGAAGAGATTCGAGGCAAAGTAGGTATAGTTCTACAGAAGAACGCTAAGGATACTCTGGACCGAACATGTGAGCAACGATGAGGTTTAGGAGAGGATTCAAACAAGGAGGAAGGTTATACTTAACATCAGGAAGAGGCAGTTGAAATTTCTGGGACACGTAATGAGAAAGGAGGGCTTGGAGAATCTGATACCCACAGTGCGGATAAAGGGAAGGAGAAACAAGGGAAAGTAACGTAGGATATGCCTAGTGGGCTTAAGCAAGTGGATGACAGGGGTTGGAAAAAGTAGCAACAGGACAAAACATAATGAGAGCTACAAAAGAAAAGGGGGAAGTGAAGAGACAGGATCGCCTACGACCTGAAAGGATACGGCACATAAAAGTAGAATTTTTTTTTTTTTTTTTTTTGCTATTTGGGGGGGTCCTATTTGCCTGGGTCAAGGTGGATTTGGGAGCAACGGCAGTTAAGAGGTGGTTCCACGTTCCTCAAAACCTCCAATTTCTCAATCAAGTTTATTGTCATACCAAGAATTAAAGATTTCTGAATATTTTTTGGTGCGAGATGGGAGGCATTTAGAGGTGTGTATCATCTCGAGAAGTTTTCAGCACTCCCTTGCATTTTGAGAAGTGGGTCTAGCAGAGTACATTTGATTAGCACATCCCATTTTAGAACTTGGGTCGATTCAAGAGCTTTTCACCATCCCTTCTGATTTTGGGAATCGGGTCAAACCAAGAACTTTTTTAGCATCCCCTTGTAATTTAGAAAGTCGGTCAAACTAAAAGCTTTTCGGCATCCACAGCTAATTTATTAAGTGGGTCGGGCTAAGAGCCTTTTGGAACACACTCCTATTTTTGAAAGTGAGTCAGGCCGAGAGTTTTTCAGCATCGCACCTTTTTTGAAATGGTCAACCCCCAAAATATTTTAGCATCCACTACTATTTTAGTGAGTATCTCGGACTAAGAGCTTTTCAGCACCTTTTCCTGTTTATATTTTGGTTGGGTCAAAATTTTTTCAGCTTCTTAATATATTTTATGAATTTGATCCGTCGATATCTTTCCAGCACTTTGGATCGGGCCAAGAAGTTTTCAGCACCACTTCGCATTTTGGGAAGTGTCACGGCCATGACCTTCTCAACGCCTTATCCTGTTTATATTTTGCTTGGGGCAAATGTTTTTAGCACCTTAAATTATTTTAAGAATTAAGTCTGGCCGATAACTTTTCAGCATTCTCCCATTTCGGAAATTTTATCGGGCCAAGAAGTTTTCAGCACCACTTTGTATTTTAGGAAGTATCCAAGCAAAACCTTTCAACACGTTATCCTGTTTATATATTGGTCGGGGCAAATGTTTTTAGCACCTTAAATTATTTTAGGAATTAGATCCGGCCGATAACTTTTCAGCATTTCTCCCATTTTGGGAACTGTATCGAACCAAGCACTTTTCAACACCACTTTGCATTTTGGGAAAGTAGTTCAGACCAAAAACTTTTTAGACCCCCCTCCACGTATTTATGGAAGTAGTTAAACGAAGGACCTTTTAGCACCCCCCCCCTATTATGGTAAGGTCTTAGAAACTTTCAGTAACACTGGCTTACGTATATATGACTAAATGTGTAAAGTTGTCCTCTCTCCAAATGATATTAAACTTATTACTGTCCGCTCTTACTGATCCGCGCTCGGGAAATGAAATTGGCGAGTCGAGTTCGAGCCCCACACGACTTAGTTGCATTCTTTTTCACTCTAATACGCTCTTCTCCCCGGCTATGGATTAAATAGCAGCGCAACGACTCTAGAAAGAAAACTCTGAATTCAAACTCTCATAACACTCTTCAGCCATCGATAAGATCTTCGCAATTACCGTATTTGACGGCATATAAGACGCACCCGAATTTCAGCAGGGAAAATCAAGAAAAAATTAGTAATCAGTAACATTAGTAAAATCAGTAGTAAATGGTAAAGCCTAGGTTATATTTATGAAGTATTATTTTGGTTACAATTAAACGAAAAATAATAAGCAAAAAACGAACACGTTAAATAATGCGTTATCTTCCGTTCCATTGAGAAAATTGCTTTTTAAATTTCTGGTGTAATATTATCGCAAGCTTGCTTCACCCATTCCTAGACTCGTGCAATGCTGTTTTTTTTTTATTCTTCCTGTAAGTGTAAGGTCGTGATCAGGCATTGCTATCCACGTGTTCCATTGCTCCCTCATGTTTAAGTCTAAGCTAATAGGAGTTGCCATGTAGGTAATTTCGGCCGACTATTGCGAATTTTAAACCTACATATGACATATAGGACGCAGGGCAAATTAAAAAGATATTTTTAGTAAAAAAAAAAGTGCGCCTTATATGTCGTCAAATACGGTACTCTTTAATTTTGACTTCGTTTGACCCATGAGTATGTTAACGAAACGAAGCAAATGTTCACTTAAATAAAATATTTATCTGAACCTATAATATTCGATGCATATGAGTATTTTTTTTTTAAAAAAAACTCATATCGAGAAGTATCTGCATTTTAGAAAGTTTTAACACGGATATCTGAAAACAGCATCTATTTGTATATGGTCATGTATTCTCGTCCGGAATTTTATGAGCCATAAAATTGATGGCGAAATAATTAAAAGTGAAACAAAATCCGCAAAATACTAATGTGGCCGATATTGTCAAAGAATGACGTTGATGTTTATTTAATTTTGCAATTCTATCACAACCGGATGTGACACAAGGTCATGGTTTAAAGTGGGTTTAACGGCAATACCGCGTATAAATTGCCAACCCCACTTGCCACTTCTCCTTTTGAAGACGTCTGAGGCGCCGGGCAATAAACCCAGCCGCATCCAGGAGCCTGGGGCTTGGGTTTAATGTATTAAAAGAATATGAAAGAACCCAGCTACAGGCCGGAATACCATATACTGTATTGGTTATATTTTCTACATAAGTAATCTCGGATTTTTTATCTATGCAATTAATTCTACAAAATGGCCGTATGACTTTTTATACTTAACATCAGGAACAGGCAGCTGAATTTTCTTGAACACATAACGAGAAAGAAGGGACTGGAGAATCTGATACTCACGGGTTGAATAGAAGGCAAGACAGACAAGGGAAAACAGCGCATGATATACCTAGCGGGCTTAAGCAAGTGGATGACAGAACGTGGTCTGGGAGAGGTGGTAGAAGGAAGGGATTTGTTGAGAGCTGCAAGGGATAGGGGAAGGTAGAGAGCCATGATCGCCTACGTCCTGAAAGGACTTGGCACATAAAAAGAAAAGAATTGTTAATAAGATCACATTGTTTTACTGTTGAAATAGCTTGTTGGATTACCGTACCCTGACGGTAATCACTGATGGCGAAATTTTGAATTACCGCCTCTTTGACCATAATTACAGGGGGTGCGAGATTTGAAAGAATCTTTTTTTTCTTGTTGACTTTAAAGAATACGTCTTTTCGCTTCCGCTGGCATGTAAGTACCTCAGCTACAGACACTGAAAATTACTTAGAACTGTTCACATTTAATTCATTTTTACTTTTTGTAAAATGTCCTAATACTAAATTTGTTAATTTTTTAATTCTATGTCTTTGTCAGTAATAAGGAGTGCCAGAGAAAAGCAATGATAACAAAGTTGCAATATGAACTCTGGTAAAGACATGCAATGATAACAGCAAAAAATTGCAATATGAGCACTGGTAAAAATGATGCTGAAAACATTAGGTTTATAATACTCAGAAGTTCATACCCAGATGTCCTCAAGGAAAACATGGCACAGTGGATAAAGGCGTTGGTTAGATCCAGTGACAGACCCAAAAAAGGTGAGTTCAATTCCTGGTTAAGGCAGTGGAGAACTTTCAGAGGGAAAATTAGCAGGAGATAACTGATAACTGACATCCATCAAACATGGCACGTGGAATTAGAACAGTCTACCCCAGTGAGCGGAATAAAGGGTTCAGTTCGAAATTCCAACCACCTGAAGAAGGCCGGAGCGTACAACGGCCGAAACGTTGTGACAAATATGGTGACAAAGATGAGGACAATAGTCCGACTAATGTAAATACTGTTCTATGTCTTGTGTCTTATTTCTTTTCCCCGGACTCACATGAGTCCGCCAATATTATTTGCGGGTCAAATGTACCAGGTGAATTAAAAACTCATCAAAAGTGTCGATACCCGCAACAACCTAGATGTAAGTTCTATTATAATAGTTTCTTCTCTCGCACTTCTCTCCTGTGGAACTTTCTTACAGTTTCTAGTTTCCCTTCCACCGACGTACTTCAAAAATTTGAATGCAACACCAATCACCATATGCTGTCTTCCTGAAACCTGTTCTTCTGTTGTCTTTTCTCCTCACTAACGTCTTTTCATTCTCTTCTAATCTCAGTAACATCTTGAGTGGCATTATCGCTTCACTCGGGGTGAAATGATTAAAAAAAACAAGAAAGAATTCATCTTTTTAAATTATTACATGTAAAACTGTCCAAAGAAAGCTAATACGAGCCATATTAACCACAAATTGTTTTACTCATATTCACCCAATATAAGGCCCAAGTGCCACTCGAGATAGAGAACTACTGTATGAATTTATATTAGCATAATAAAGGACAAGCGTTATGAGTATAGAGTTGAAGAAAACTTTAGAAGAAACCGGAAACCCAACCCTAAACAGGAAACAAGGGATAAAACTCTACTCCTGTTTAAAAGACCGGGGAAGAGTGTGAACCGGACGATAGGCGAACCTATCTACTCTTATTAAGTAATTTTGAAATTGTATTGGATATATTTTCTGTGTTGGAAACCTAGGAAAATCTATATAGTTAGCTCTCATGCCAAATGAAAGACCGATTTCTGTCTATCAAATTATTTAAATTTAAAACATCCGAAGACAGGTTCCAGGGAACAAGAAATAAAATGTGATATATTAGTCCTTTGATCTCTCTTGTATCTAATGAAATATTCAATTATTATTGTAAAACTTGCGAATATAGAGAATATACTTACATTTAAGCTAAACAAGTAAGACAGGTAGCAAAAATAACCAAGTAGATAGGTCCAGTATATATAGAGGATTACTGTCAGTAAAATTGTCACTTAGCAGATTGATGTTACCTTCAGTATCCCAACTCCAGAGTTTCGTAGACAGGCTTGTTAGTTCACTCTTCAGCAGATATCAACAATCTACTGCGTATATTTTTCAATTTGTTCGCTTTATAAACATTTGGTACTGGTGTAAATTTTCTTCTGTATTCTCTGTGTTTGTGCGCTTGTCCGTGTGCTGACGTGCACTCGTCTGCATGGACATACAGTGAGATCATTTTGCCCTTTTCACTTCTTTTTTTATCTTTTTTTATCAGTAGCAGATTAAATATGATCACGTCGTCGTCACATGGGCGATGTTTGAAAATCAACCAAACACCCTCGATAGATATATATATATATATATATATATATATATATATATATATATATATATATCCTATCGAGAGGTGTTTGGTTGATTTGAACCTTTAAAACTCTTTATTCTACATTCAACCCCATCACTTGATAAGACACTAGAAGTTTTGAAACAAAATAGCTATTTTTGTAATGATTTTATAACATATTTACGTTATAATTTTCGAATAAATTATATATATATATATATATATATATATATATATATAGAGAGAGAGAGAGAGAGAGAGAGAGAAAAACCATTTAAACTCATTTAAACCATTTAAACCTATCTAAACTCATTTAAACCGTTATTTAACTCCTCTCTTTAAAACTTCTCTCTGTTAAATTTTAATCCCCACCTTCACCTTTAGGCCTTCCTGTTCTTCTTTCTTCTGTTACACCCTCTCTCTAGAGCTTTCATACATTTCCCTCTCACACTTGTTTCTCACTCCTACACATACACTCTCACTAAAATTTTATTTTTATACACGGAGTTATATTTTCCGATTTCTTTTTGAATTTGTAGGTCTGATGAATTGGATCGTGATTACGATACCAATGTAATAAATTATAACCGTGGAATATTAGTGTGTGAGCGTTTTATATTATATTCTTACGCTGTCCGTTCTGGATATTGAGTTCTACCTGGATTCTATCCTCTTGGGAATTTATATATATATATATATATATATATATATATATAGACCACTAATATTATCAATCAATCAAACAATATATATATATATATATATATATATATATATATATATATATATATATATAATGGAAATATCTTGCTGCGTAACCTATAAATAAATAATCACTATTATAAAAGAGATAACACCGACTTTAATGTCTATTGGTGATTATCAAGAATCTAGTATGAGAAAAGAGAGTTATTCTAAAACGGATGGAATTGACCTTCTCTGCTCAACTCTATTTCTTGTAGAGATAAAGCTAAAATCTGGTGTGGCTTGGAAAGATACAATTACCATGTATTGAAGAAGTCACCATCTTTTTGTTTGTTTTTTTACAGTTTATCAATCATTTTGCAGGTTATTTAAAAACAGAAAATATCTTTTAGAACTTAAGAATTTTTTGAAGATAATAAGGATTTCTACTGAGAAAAGTTCTACTAATTAACCCAACTTGAAGGGGAGAGTACGTGAAGTCATATTAAAAGGTATGTTCCTGTAGAACTGCTCAGCAACCTGACGGGAAGGATGCCAGAATAGTCAAGAACCTATACTGGCAGAAAATCGCCTGCATACCAACAGGAAATGAGTTCAGCAGATATACAAAAATAGAAAGGGTTGTAAGACAAGGATTTATTCAACCTGTACAGCGAGATTATTCTGAGAGAAGCAGAAATCATATCCAGGATTCATTATAGGTAGCCACAGTCTTAACAATATAAGATATGCAGATGACACAGTGTTGATAGCAGACACTGAAAGGAATCTACAAATGCCCCTATCAAGGTAACGAAGGAAATCAAGAAGAAAGGACTGAGTATAAACTACAAGACAAAATGCATGGTTATCAGAATGAGACCAAAATGAAAATTATAAATTGGGGATTGACAAATACAAAAGATTTAAATAGAAACAATAAAAAAGAGTATTGAGCTGTTATGTAATATCAGTCCTCTTATATGACAATGAATGCTGGACAATCTGCTCACCGATGAAGAAGAGACTTGAAGCAACATAAACAAAGAAAAAAGGGCTGAACTGTTATGTAATATCAGTCCTCCTATATGGCAGTGAATGCTGGACAATCTCCTCAAAGAAAAAGAAGAGACTTGAAGCAATATAAACATAGAAAAGTGTACTGAACTGTTACGTAATATCAGTCCTCCTATATGGCAGTGAATGCTGGACAATCTCTTCACAGATGAAGAAGAGACTTGAAGCAACAGAAACAAAGAAAAGTGTACTAAACTGTTACGTAATATCAGTCCTCCTATATGAGAGTGAATGCTGGACAATCTCCTCACAGGTGAAGAAGATACTTGAAGCAACATAAACAAAGAAAAGTGTGCGGAACTGTTACGTAATATCAGTTATTTAATATGGTAGCGAATGTTGGACAATCTCTTTAAAGATGAAAAAGAGACTTGAAGCAACAGAAACGTGTCTCTCCATAAAGTTACTGAGGATACCATGGACCGAACATGTGAGCAAAGACGGGGATTTAGAGAAAATGGAAACAAAAATATAACTTATACTTAGCATCAGGAAGGGGCAGTTCTATTTTCTGGGCGCACTGAGCAAGGAAGGAAGGAAGGCTTGCAAAATATGATACTCACAGGACATATTGATGGAAAGAAGAACAGAGGGAAGCAACGCGTATGGTAGAACAGAGATTGTGAGAAATAACAAATGGACAAAACTTATTAAGAGCCACAAGGGACAGGAAAACGTGGAGGGCCATGATCGCCTACGTCATGAACGGACACAGCACATAGAAGAAAATAATATAACGTACTAGGATTAGAATTCGGCTCTCCGATTTCTCCGCAGCAAATTCTGACATGGCACAAGTTCCACGTACTCACAGAAGAATACAAAATGCATTGAAGACCAAAATATATAAAACTTTTAAAAAATGAAATTCCACTACCAATACTTCCCAAAAAATTCGAAGATACTGGAAAATAAAAGTATAATGAATTTCTTCTTCTTCTTCTTCTTATTATTATTATTATTATTATTATTATTATTATTCCCTTGGATTTCTGTTGTATACACATTTCATTGCGGGTCCCAGCCAGAGACCGGTCAGAATTGGCTTCAAGACATAAAAACTGTCTAAGATCACAAACATTTTATATAGCTAAAGCTTTTCGTAATTTTTTGTATTTCTTTAAGGCTGGGCTTACCAGGAATCCTTTCAATGAGTCTATTGGAATCTTTTCCAATCACTCCTAGGGCTCCAACTACAACTAGAATAGAATTATTATTATTATTGCATTCGATTTCTGTTGTATACTCATTTCTTACTGGGTCCCAACCAAAAACCTACGGACAGAAATGACATCATGATATTTTCCACAGAATATTTTTGTAAAAAATTAAAAATGAAACAATCTAAGATTATACACATTTTACATAGATAAAATTCTTCGTAATTTATGGACTGTACTTTTGAGAACAACTTTTTTCTATTTCTTTAAATCATGGGCTACTAGTGATTCCTTCAATGAGTCTATCGGACCCTTTTCCAATCAATCCGAGTACTCCAACTACACCTGGAATTACTGATGTCCTCAGGTGCCACATTTTTGAGATTTCTACTTCAAGATCCTTGTATTTTAATAGATTTTGAAAACTTTCAAAGATACACTACAGTTTGCAAGAACCGCCATTATTATTATTATTATTATTATTATAAGTATGTGAGCAATAAACATTAACACAACCTGCCACCGAGTAGACGGGGAGGTCGTCTCATCCTTACTTCTATGGCATCTTTCTTTAGGTATCTTCTTGCAAAAGTTGACTATCCCAGACACCATGGCTCAGGGCTCAGGATTGGACATTGGGGATCTGGGGACGGCAATGCTGGACCGAGTAGTGTGGGAAGAGATGGTCGTTGGAGTTCCGACCAACCACAGGAAAGTCGAAGGATGATGATGAGGAGGAGGAGGAGGAGGAGGAGCAGGAGGATAAACACAACCTTCTGTACTTCAGATAGTATCCTCGGATTTTCTTAAAGCGTGTATCATTCTGAGTGCTCCTATAACTACTGGAATAACGGTTGTGTTTAATTTTCTATTTGCAGATCATTATATTTCGAGAATTTATCAAATGCTTTCGTGATTTTTTTCAGCGTATGCTTTCATCTTTGGTACATCTACTTTACGAATTTAAACGCAATGCTAGATTTTATTGTTCTCTCTTATCTTGTATGTTTGTAGGATTGTCCCCGAGATACCGCTTAACGATACATAATACCCCCAGCAATTTAGAATCATATTATATCTGAAATGTCAAATTTCATTAAAATTAGACAAGGCGTTCTTGGGTTAGGTATGTTTTTCTTTTTTTACGACATAATGGAAATTTCAGTATTTGTTTTCGCTAAACATTCTTATATCAATCCATGTACAAACACTTTTGCATATTATATTCCAACTATTATATGTGTGAAAAATAATAAACATTCATATTAAACTATAACAACATTTATCTATCTATATAATACTAAAACTCTAATCTTGTATGTATGTATGTGTGATTGTACGTTTGTGCCTGAGATACAATATAAACGCAATCCTCATTCCGAGCGCTATCCATTGCTCTACTGAGCCTCTTGAGTTTTATCATTTTTAAATTTAAGAAGAGACAATATACTTCAGACTAAGTGAAAATAAAGGTAAATTATAAAGGATCCTAAGTTATGCAATTTAGTGTCTGATAAACGAAGGTGATTAAATTTCATCATTAATTTTTTTATAATGTAATTATTATTTATAATATTTGACTTTGAGATTAAAATATTATTTTAGTTAAGATTTAACATATTATATATTTTAAATAATTTAAATATTTTTTTAATTTAAAAAAGTTATAGTCATGTTTGTTGGCTTTGGAAAGTGGTATTTGTTTTAGAAAAGTGAATATTTGAAAAAAAAAAACTCATATTTATATTTTAGTAAGATTCGATATAGGCACTCTCAAGAATTTCTCCGCCGAAATAAGTTACTTGGCATTCTTTAGATCGAAGTGTGGTTATTTCTATGTATGATTAATGAATTTGATAAGTCTATATAAACACATTATTAATTAATTAGGTTCGATTCCTGTGATATTTTCAATGAAATTCCCTGAACATTCTGGACGCTAAATGTAATTAATAACCTTTAATTTAAAACAGAGCATTTACTTAAATAAATTGTATCAATAAAAATAATCCATAAACAGAATATATATATATATATTGGACCCTTAAAGTTGTCTGTTTTTTCATTGAATATATATATATATATATATATATATATATATATATATATATATATATATATATATATATATGACAATAGGAAAACGGTAGTTATTGCTGACTCGTTTTGTCCAATGTGGACTTTCTCAAAGCAAAAAACGAAATGAATTTAATTGAAGAACGTAACTAATAATAACAAAAAACAGAATGTTCTTAGCAACTGGACGAATGTAGAGAACGCTATTTTCATATTGTTAACTGAAAATAACGTCAGTTATTGTCACGTGTAGAGAATATTGTCATTATAACTGTGTTGGCGGATTCAACCATTTTCTTTTGATTTTAAGATATTGTTGTGTGCGTTTGTTTGGGAGAGCAGTAATTTTGTTAAGAAAGGTGAAATAGGGAAAAAGCATGGGCGTAGATTAATATTTGGGTAATATTCTATGGCGGCACTCTCTAGAATTTTCCTTCTGAGTGAGTTATTTTCTTTTTTTTATGAGTGTAGCATTTTTAAAATCAAAATTATGGTTGAATTTATTTCTATGTATGACTAGTGCATTAGCTAAGTTGTTTTTTGTGAGGTCTCTTTTGTGCTTATAAATGCGTTTTTTTAAACTTCTACTTGTTTCTCCAATATATTGGGAGGAACAGTTTTGGCAACTCATTTTATAAATGCCTGCTTCAGAAATATTATTGTTATTAGTGTTTGAAGATCTTAGTATATCCATAATGGTTTTGGGAGTGTTTGTAACTATTCTAAGATTATTTAGATGGAATAGGTTATTCTGGATAGTGGACGTAGCAGAATTGGTCGGTAGTATTATGTATCTGTTTTCCTGTAATTTACTATTGCGGATTATGTTATTAGTTTTGTTTCGGTTGTATATTTTGCATGCCTTTCTTCTTGCATTGTGGATGAAATAATATGGGTATTGCACTTTTTTTTCTACTCAAACCACTCTTCTAAAATTAAATCTGGAATTATTACAGGTTTCTATCTGTGAGCATTAAAAATCTGTAGTCCCAATATTTACTTAAAGAAGAAACATACATAGAAAACACATTCAAAAACCTACAATACCCATATCATCTAATGACGATTTCCCTTAGGGAAACGCAGGTTCTAATCCTGTTGGAGAGCACGTATTTCTCTCTAATAAGATTCCTTGAACATCCAGG